>RJWJ010035743.1:0-16380 GCA_004363605.1 Indri indri
CTGATAGATAATGATTCATGGAAATCTTACAGATAATTCCCATCTTAAAATGGACCATTGGATTGAGGAATTAAATAAAAATGTGGGTTTTCCCTAC
Source organism: Indri indri (assembly GCA_004363605.1). Taxonomy (NCBI): domain Eukaryota; kingdom Metazoa; phylum Chordata; class Mammalia; order Primates; family Indriidae; genus Indri; species Indri indri. Next base: position 98 of record RJWJ010035743.1, read on the forward strand.
ACATTTTGTCTAAAGAGCAAAGTAGAGACAACCTTTCATAGAGCTCTACTGATGATTCACATGACTTGGCAACCACCTCCACAAATCATGAACAAAATGTTTGTCCCCAGGGAGACTATTTTTCCACCATATCTCTTGCAATAAACATGGAGCCAGTTCAGTTTAAATAGTCTAAGGGATGACAGTTCAGTACTTGCAGAGTGGCACGCAGTAAGAAAACCCAGCAGACGGCAAAACATTTCCTTTCCTCCTTATTACAGTGACCAGCGCTGCTGGATTCCACAGTGTGGAACAGACATTTGGCCACCTATGGCCTGCTGATCTTCACAGTCGGTGCCATTGTTTTGAGTCAAACTAAAATAGGCCTGTTAGAAAAAAAGTTTGTTGGAATAGTCTAACAAAAGGCAGAATAAATGTGGTTATTTAGCCTCATTTTTCCAGCCCTTAAATAATTTTATTATGGCTCTCCTAAGGGTTGGGTGTCTGAAATGTCAGGACACCCAGAAAACAAGTTTTACATTTTTAGTGTTGCATAATAAGCCTGGGGCCACTCCAGACCTCATTAATAAAAACCTAATGGTAAAACAATAACAAGGAGGAAATGCCAATGAAGCACAAATTTGTTGAGACTAAATTATTTCTCACCCCAGCAGGCTTGTTGCATTTGACATTTTATGAAATCAGCCAAAGTGGAAGGAAGATTGGCTCCCAGAGGGGAACTGTGACGTCAGCATGTTGGGAGTCTCCAAGGACAGCTAACACTCCTGAAAAGGCCTGGAAAATGTGACTTTGGATAGCAGTTCTTGGGATCAGTCTTTGTGAGGAACGTCTCCTTCTCCGTAAATGTATTCCATATTCACAAGGCACAGCCTTACCCCTACAGCAGCAAAAAGAGGCAGAAGGCAAGCAGAGGGAAAAAAGATCATCAGGCATTCCAGAGTGCACCGTCTTTTCATATATCTCTCAATGCCGTATGTTTGCTTTTATTTCGGCCAAGCACAACAATCTGCTTGGGGAAAAAATCTGAAGAAAACAAAGGTGCCTTTGCCAATATTATGTTTCTTTTTGACAAGCCCTGAGATTTCTGAGGGGAATCCACTATAAATGGGATCAGGTCATTCATTTATGTTGTGTGCAAATATAATTTAAAGATACAAACTCCGCAGAGAGTATGCTTTCCTAAGGGTAGGCACTTACGGACTAAGGGTAAAACGTTCTTCAAGATCAACTAATCGAGAAAGGTTCTCTTTGTATTTTGAAATGCCCTTGTTGCAAATATTGGGTATATTGATTAAATTTACACTTAATGGATACAACCTTTAACTTATGGGTGGACAAACCTCACAAGAGCAAAATCAAAGGACCAGCTAAGATTTCATATTTTCTACGTGACTGCACCAAAGGAGTCCTGCTTGCTTTTTGGCATAAACAATTATAGAATATTTCCAAGTCTTATTTGAAGTGATAGCCAACCTACAAATTCTTTGCTATACTGTGGATAATTCTAAAATTTAGAGATGGACATTGTCTAATGGGGTTTTATTTACATCTTTCCTAGAATTTCAAACTGAACTTTAAGAAATTAAATTTAATTAATTAGTGTTGCTGATCAATTCAAAACCACTAAATGTATCCACACATATAAGTTATAGATTGTTTTTCAATAAAATGTCTTCATCTTAACAGAATTATCTTTGTGATTTTTTTAAAACACCAAGAGTTTTAATTCACAGGTTACTTGATAATAAAATGGCATTAACAATTCAGCATCAATTGTATGGGATTGTTTTTACATGTATAAGGAGCCTTAACTTAATGTTGGCCCCTTGCATTTTTCTGTACTTAGTTCTATGATTATAATTACTATTTTAAATCTAAAAAGCATTTATATTTTCCTACTCAATTTCTGTGATGACAATTATGGTAACTGTAACAAATATTAAGGATTTTCAAGTAGAATGTATAAAAGTTGTTCACATACGTAGAGATGAAAAGTCCCTTTTGTAACGCAGTATGCTTGGTGACATAGTGTTTTTGATTGAAAGAGCACTGGGTTAGGAGAGGGCAAGATTTCTTGTTCCTAATTTACCCTTAATAGCTATGTGATCATGTGTAAGTTACTTAAGACATCGCAGTCTCTTTGTGTCTTTTCATCTCTATAATGAGGGTATAATATCAGTGTTTTTCTTTTTCCACAAGGCTAACAGAATCAAAAGAGTATGTATGGGAGTTGTTTTGAAACTGTAAAGCACTGTTTATGTGTAAAAGGCTATTGTTATGATCATTGGGCAGAATAGCAACAATCAGAATCAATCCCTTTCATGTACCCTTTTTGCAGAATACAAAAATCCTACAAGAATGGCTATCTTACTTTTTAGGGTATTTGTAGAATTATAGCTGAATGACAGATATTTTTCTTGGTTGTGTAGACCACAAAGGAGTATGTTTGAGCATGTTTTACACAGGTTATTAAAATTATACCTTAGTTTTTACTTTGCATATTACATGCTAGATTTAATTTCTGTATTAACAAAGAACAGGGCAAAGAGTAGAACTAAATCTAAAACTAATTGAAGAATATTAACAAAGAACAAGGCAAAGGCAGTAGAACTAAACCTGTTCCTATACCTTTGCACAAGCAGGCTTCCTAGATACTTTGCAACCCGGAATAAATAGCAGAGTTAGAGAAGGATACTCCCAATGAAGATGGTTATGTATTATAGTTAGCAGTCTTCATTCTGCAGTAAGATTTAAAAGCCTGGTTTATATTAAATCATGGCAGATTCATTAAGGTTTAAAAACTTATGTAAACCTTGCCCTTCCTCGTGTTTACAGATTTTCAAGCAGTAATATAATGATTTATGAGGTGAGGGTCATTGTCTTTTATAACTTTGTTAAATTGCATGAACGAAGTTTCTAAGAATAAGAGTAATAAAAGTAAACATTCATTAACAATAATAAACCAGGCACTATGAAAAGCATGTCGTATGCTTTTAATCTACAAGCTGGTAAACTGGTGCTAGGATCTCTGTTGGACATGTGAAGGAACTAAGGCAGTTCCCTGCCTTGCGTATGAAGGTAATACAGTGGATAAATAGTGGAGCCAGTGGAGCCAGAAGTTAGCCCTCATATTATATTGCCTCATCTCACAGAGATCTCTGCTCTCAAATGCTATAATATCTAGATCTGTGGAACTCTGTGACAGAGAGAGTATAGAAAAAACTATTTATTTACTCCAATAAACCCAACATTTTATAGGTTTTAATCTTCAGCTATGAAGTATTGTTATCTATATCTTCCATGGGAGGAAACTGAGATTCAAACAAATTTTAAAATGTCAAAACCACATAGTTTTCCACTGACACCAGTGGGATTCGTACTCATGTATAACAGCCCTGGGACTGTTAATTATACCATTCTGTGACTATATGTTCCTGCGATTTATGCAAGGCCATTATCTGACATGCCTATAGTTTTTTTTTGGATTCACAATGACCACGTGCTTCCAGTTTGAGGTTTTGATATCAAGTGTTGTACTATTTAGTAGAGAGGTTTGCCCAGAAATCTGAGTAGATAAAAGAGAACGTAACACATTCCTAAAAATGCATCAGACCTTTCATTTCACAAGCATCCTTCTTACATGGCTGCAAGGCTGGGTCAGCATATGTATCGTTCAGATTTTAAAATAAATTGTTATAAGAGATGAAGGCTTTGACTGAAAGCTTATATTATATCAACTGAAATGCAGAATAATTGGAGCATCTCCCAGGCATCCCTGTTATTTATTTGTCTCCCTGTCCCTGCTTGTCTACTTTGAAAGTCATATAGGGTGGTGACGAGAATTGTCCTGCCAAAGAGCTTGTCAATATAAAGATGCCTTCCTTTGTAAACATTCTACCTTGGGGCTTCATTTACAATCAAAAGAAGTACTATAACCTGTCAAAGCAAACTTGAAAAGCTACCTTTGACAATATATTACCTGATGGCAACTTGAAGTAAGGTAGTGGCAATAAATAAATAAATAACCGGGGAATGAAACCGAGCAGGACTGTCAGGGAAATGGTGAGAATTCATACTATCTGAAGAATATGGCTATATAATAATAGTAAAAAGCCACCCAATTCAAAATACCACTGGGTGATTTATTTTTCACATGTATAATCACTGGTGATATAGTTGAAACACAAGGCTTCAGTGAATGTCACAGCTAATTGATTCATTTTTATGGAAATTTTATTTATTTTAAATGTCATCCTCCACCATTCTGATTTTTCACTTGACTATTTATTTTTTTAAATATCACTGGAGGATTAGATTTGGGTGTTTTGGGTTTGTTTTTATTATTTTTTGCCAATATTATGTGGTTTTTATTTTTCACTCAGTCTCCTTAACCTTCACCTCTGAGCAAAGATCTATTAAAATACATTCATTCATTCCTTCTATAATCCTTATAAGATTCATTCATATAAGATAAAGTCATTCCTATGATTCATTCTCTATTTTTTTGTAAATAACATTTCTTTATTTTCCCAAAATGTGATGATGTTATTAGATTCTTTTACTAAACAATATTACTGTGCCCTGTTCATTTTGACAACATAATCATTTATTAGTTTCAGAAATGATACCAGTGGAATATAAGAATTTTTCCATAGCAAAATTCTTCCTATTTATAACTATAGTTATACAGTTTAAAAATTTTTATGACTTGGAAATTCACTCTGAGGAAAAAAAATGTAATGGCCATTATCCCTCTTTCTTCAGTGTGGATCTTGATTTCAGATCCATCTGAACTTGACTTATCTACATCTAAACTTGACTTATCTATATGTTATCTATATGTTAGCGTGCTATTATTACACACAACCTATACTGTGTCTTAAAATTTTTCATGAGTTAAGTATCATCTATTGAAATACTCATTATAGGAAATTAACCTAGAGGATTCAGGTGGTGGATGAATTTAATGATTGACCTAAGAATATAGAAATTATGCCTTAGAAGAAGAAACTATTCTGAATCATATATAACACAAAAGCAGCAATTCACTTAAAAAGAAGAAATATTATGAAATTTAAACCTATATATACCAAATTTATAATATGATTAATTTTTATTTTAGCCAGTGTAAACACGCATATATCTAAATGGTGTATGAGTGTTATAACCTCAAATTAATAAATGGTGAAAATAATCTAGGTTGATATTTAAATATATAGCTTAACAAATAGCATAATTTAAAGGAATGTCTTTAAATTCCATGGACTGTAAATACATTAACTGAAAATTCTAAAAGATGCTACAATAGTCAAAGAAATGAGATTATACTCAAGAATCACTCACCTCAAACTCCCAACTGAAACTTTATTTCTTCTTTTGATAACTGAACTTTCTCAAAGATTAGTTTTCATTCGTTCTCTTGACTTCTATTATTTCCCTTCTCAGGAAAAAAATCCCACATTTACATTTATAGGAAAATACAAAGAAAAAAGATAAATTAAACGGCCAACTATCCTGCTATTTGGTGATAACCACTCTAGGATATGTAATAGATATTATCACATACAGAAATCCAACTGCCTTCTGGATATTTCCCATTTGATTTTTGGCCATTCCTCAAAATATCTGATTCTGAACTCATTTTTAGATCTGACCAAATTACCAATTAATGAAAGATGAACTTTTCATTTGTGGTGCAACCTATCTCCAAGTCAGAAATCTATACTTCACTATTTTCTTTATTTTTTATGTTGTATAATCAATGCCTCTTTTGAATTTCTGCTGCTATTGCATTGGTTCTGGGCCTTACCATTTCTCACCTAAACATGTTTTTAATGGGGGTACAAATTACAAATGTTTAGGTTACCTATATTGCCTTTGCCCCACTCGAGTCAGAGCTTCAAGCGTGACCATCCCCCAGATGGTGCACACCCCACCCATTAGATGTGTATATACCCATCCCTTCCTCCCCCTTCTCATCTGCCCAACACCTGATGAATGTTATTACTCTATGTGCACTTAAGTGTTGATCAGTTAATACTAATTTGACGGTGATTACATGTGGTGCTTGTTGTTCCCTTCTTGTGATACTTCACTTAGTAGAAAAGGCTCCAGCTCTATCCGGGGTAATACAAGAGGTGCTAGATCACCACTGTGTTTTGCAGCTGAGTAGAATTCTATGGTATACATATACCACATTTTATTAATCCACTCATGTATTGATGGACACTTGGGTTGTTTCCACATCTTTGCAATTGTGAATTGTGCTGCTATAAACATTCGAGTGCAGATGTCTTTTTTATAGAATGTCTTTTGTTCTTTTGGGTAGATGCCCACAAACATATGAACAAATGCTCAACATCTCTAATCATTGGGGAAATGCAAATCAAAACCACAATGAGATATTGCTTAACTCCAGTGAGAATGGAAAATCTCCAGTGAGATTTTCCCAGTGAGAGTTAGTAAGCATTCTTGTCTGTACTACCCTAGTATATATTACATATTTTATAACATTGTGGTAAATATGTTTTGATATAATTTTTTTGCCCACCAGAATGTGAGCCCTACATTTATGGAAAAGGACAATCTCTGTTTTAAAACATTATTTGCATTTACATCCCAGTGTCTGGCATATACTGTTTGTTGGGTGATTAATAGATTTATGTTGAATGAATTAAGACAGAGGTGGGAAAATAAATAGTTTGAAATTCTTATGAGAATATCAGTTAATAAAAAGCATGTATTGCAATACAAAAGATGAGAATTAACAGAGCAGAAGTTAGACACATGAAGAATCAGGATGACTGTAGTAAATGCAGGTTGGAAGACAGAACTACTAAAATTGACTCAGCGGTAATCTAAAAAAGAATATAACCCCACTGAAAAGGAAAATTGTAAATTCACATTAATTCAACACATTTTTGCTGAGTACCTGTTAAGTACCAGACAATATTCTAAGAGTTGGGGATGGCTGTAAATGTAAGTCCCACACCACAAGGAAATTACATTCTAATAAGAAGAAACTGAAAATTAACCAGCAAATAAATATTATGCCTAGTGACAATAAGTGATATGGAGAAATAAAAAGAAAACTGAGAGATTTACCTTTAATATAGGATGATGAGGGCAAGTCTTTCCGATAGGTGACATTTGAGCAGAATACTGAAGGCTGTGAAAGAATGAGCTTTGAAAATGACTGTTCCATGGGGGAGCTGCAAATGCAACTACCTGAGAGGAGGAGCATTTGGAATGTGCATGGGAGATAGCAGGGGACCACCTGAGGTTGGAACAGGAAACGGGGAGTAGCCCAAACCTTACAGGGTCTTCAAAGGTAATTATAAGATCCTTGGCATTTGAAGGAAAAAACATTCTATCATTTCTGGTTAGAGAAGTGGCAGGTTGGGATTTTCCCTTTAAGAGGCTGATCCAGGCAGCTCTATGAAGACTAAACTGTAGGACACTGAGTTTGGAAGCAGAGGGACTAATTAAGAAGGAGTTGTAATGAATCAGGGATGTGCTGGTCATCCAAACCCCAGTGGCAGCAAGGAGGTGAAGAGAAAAGAGAAGATTTTGGATATTGGATATACTGCAAGAGTAGAGCTGACAGAATTTGCTGGTCAATTGGATGTGGAATGGAACCCAAAAGAATAGCTCTTAGTGTTTTTAGCCTGAATGACCAGAAGAATATTGTTTCCATTTATTTCCAGTTTGGAAGGAGCAGATTTGGGTCAGGATGATCAAGTTGTTGCTTTTGGATATGTTTAGTTTGAGAATCAGACACCAAAATCGAAATGTTGAAAATACAGTTAAAATACAAATTTGGATATAGGAGAGACATTTGGTATAAATGCGTAACTCTGAGAGATTTCAGCATATAGTTAAATACATAAAACCGTAGAAATGCAGAAGAAATAGAAGAAATGCTATAAATAAACTAGACAGTTTATGCATGAGGGTAGAGGGCAGTTGTTAGCAAACCATAGCCTGAGGGCAAAATGCACCACCTGTTTTTGTAAATAAAGTTCTACTGGAACACAAACATGCCAATTTGTTTCCATATTGTCTATGGTTGATTTCACACTACAGTTGCAAAGTTAAATAGCTGCAACAGAGATTTTATGGCCCGCCAAGCATAAACCATTTATTTTTTGGCCCTTTACAGAAAGTTCGTTGACCCCTGGTCTAGGGGAAGGTAGTTAACAGACTAAAAGTTGGAGTAATTTTTGCTGCAGTTTTCCCGAGACAACCCTGGTTTATACCTACTGTCCCAGCATCCTGGACAAATAAACAGACCTTTTCAATTTCCAACAAGCCGTTGGGCAATATATCATATGATCACTCAAACTAAGATGAAAATAAGAAAAAATTATGCCTAGAGCACAATAGCTAATACTACATTAATACATTTTATTTCAGCTAAATGGCCTAAAAATGTGAGACCACGTATAATGACCCTTTTAATAGACTCTGAATTAACTAATCCTTTATATTTTATTAAGATTAGTTTAGTGCTGACAGTGCCTGTGTGTGCTATATTATAACAAAAAAAAGGGGGTTTGTGAATGGCACTAAAAAATAAGTCATGCCATAAGGAAAAGTAATAAACCTAATAGGTTTCTATCCTGGAAATCTCCTATCATTTTAGTACTGAGATGTAGCAATAGAGAATAAAATCGAGGAGATCGTGAATCTATTAGATAGGCTCAATTATTTTATTTCAACTTAGAGTAACTTGAATATTATGAATTAGCATCCATTTTAATAAAATTCAAAATTGAGGCCTTCTATTTTAAATTATCCTGGTTGTCTATGTAGGACAAGTGGAAAATTTAGTGTTTTTATTCTATTTCATTTATGAATTTTCCTCCAAACCACTACCCCAAGCAATAATTGCCACTTTTAATGTGGATATATTTGTATTGATTATGTATTATATTTTAAGACAGAAATGTAGAATAAGCTAAGCAAAATTTTAAAGTTTTTAAAATATATATAATTGTTTCATTTTTTATTCATATATTCTTTAAACTTTTTGATACAATGTTGAAATGAAATATATGTTAAGATGGTATTGTGGCCATATTTATCTAATAATTCCAAAGATCAAAACATCAACACATTTTTAAGAAAATTATAAATGTTTTCAAAATATCATGGAGCAATTACAGGAAATTTCAGTCAGTTCATTTAAGAAAGTCAAATATATAGCAAACTAGTTGAATTTCAGCCATGATTTCTCAAAAGATATTTACAAACCAGTTCATAATATGAACTGGTATAGATATAAATAAGTGTTAGTTTTCGAAAATTGTGTTGAAGACTATATTATTTAAAATGAATAGTGAAAGTTCTGTATATCAAGCAAATCAGATCAATGCTGTATTACCTGGTGGGCCTGTGGTGTAGGAACTCTGTAGGAGAACTAGAGGTAAGCTGTTTAATTTTAAGAAATCATGAGTTTATGTTACTTGAATTACTTGGCAAGAAGCAAAAAGGGAAAATGGTAGGGTTGGTCCAAAAAGGCAACTAAAATAATGAGTATGAGAAGCAAGGAGAGTGATGGTATGTGGATCACTTTATGAGAAATATTCCGTAACTTTAATGAAATTAAATAACATAAAAATTATCAAAGAACAATTACATTTGGCTATGTTGTTTAATTTTCCATATTAAATAATTCACATTTAAATTTTAAGAAAATGGAACAAAATTTTGAAAACATTAAGGTTAACTTTTAAAATTTATGTGTATCAACAGTTTGCATTATAGGTTTGTACTTTCTGTTACATTTGTTGCCTTCGTATTAAAGCTAAGTGTATGTATGATTGAAATTTTTTTCTGGTGAAAATATTTCCTGCCCTAATGAAGGTGGAATAATGCTTCGTAACATTTCTATTTTTGTTCTGCACATTGAAGTTATATTTACTAATTTTCATTATTGTTCTGTTTCTTGGCACATAAATTTAATCTCAGTTTTGGCAATGGAAGTGCCTTCAATGTATAAAGGTGAATTGGAAATGGATGTTCAAGTTAGGAAAGTATCCAGAAATAAATATATAAAAATTGCTGTTATATGTAATATAAATAATCACATAACATAAAATAGGAAAAATACTATATTTTAAGTAGTACAAAGAATCATGAATAATGATAATTATATGAAAATAAATATGTAAAAATTACAATGATCATTTGAGAAATTATTCAGATGCTTAAGTATTTCTTGAAGTAAATAAAGTGATATAACATGATCTTGCATTTAATTTCCTCAAAGTGGTTCTGAGAAGTTAATTTTCAAGATGGTTGTAAATTTTACTTGTTTGAAACTGGTAAAGTTTTTTTTTTACAAAAAGTATAATGGAGTGAAAATGTTTCACATTACTTATTAACATATTTTATAAAAGTTATAATAATTAAATACATATGATTCTGAGGAAAATAGGAAAACAAGATTAGTGATGGATAATTGATAGCTCTAAAAGAGAACTTAGTATATGTGAAAATTCATATCTAAATATGTTTCATAAGTTTATGTCAAATGGTTTTGGGACAAATTATTAACAAATAATTTCCTAATCATTACATAAAAAGCTATTTATGTTTTTACTAAAAAGACATTTAAAATGATTTTAAATCTTAATGTGGAAAAAAAATGAAACCATCATTATAATGAAAAAATGTATAGAACTGTTAGGATAGGAGACTAGGAGACAGGGCTGAGACCCAATGCGAGTTCTGGAATATCAGGTGCAGGTGTTAAAGTAAACAACCCTTAAACAAAAGGGGCTGATGACCTCAGCAAGAACTGGCTTCAACCAGCTTGTCAGCTACTTCTGCCACCTTACATCAAATTTGGCTCGTTACAATATCATTTACATTGTGGTTTTAAAATTTCTCTGTCCTTGAAAGCATCACAACAGTTCTGAGACAACCTTATAAAGTATGAAAATGGGAGGGACCCCAATTCTAGAAATTACTACCCAAATTCTCAGCCAACCCTTTGGCCTTCAATATTCCTCCCTTCGCTTAATAAGACTACAAAAGATCTAAGACCACTTCCTCTTGGTGCAGCTGGTCTTTTTCAGTCTCCTGCTCTCTTTACTGAGAGTGAACTTTTGTTTTCAATAAAGACTTTGCTTGCTTGGCTTACATGGTGGGTGCTGACATTCTTTTTTGCAATGAACAAAAGAGAAACCTTTGGAGAAACCTCCATTTGGAGGCCAGTAATAGAATGCCTACATCAGTGTGAATTTGTAAAGAGCTGTGAAGGGGTCAAGACTGCCTTTGCAACAGGAAATAACAATAAAAACTAAAAATGAATGACTTTTCCTTGACAGAACTGAAATTGCAGGCCAAACCAAAATCCCAAAATTTGAAAAGATAGGCACTTAGCAAAAGACAGAGGACCTGAGCATTTGCATACCTGGGGCAGAAAGCACCCAATGCTCTATAAACTGGGAAGACAGTGAAGTAACAATTTTGACAAATTGCTGGAAGGTAAATGTGGCTGGTGTGAGAGTGAGAGTCTTTCCTGGGAGCCATGCTCGTTGGGGTTGTCAGACATTTTGCAGACATTTTGTCCTGGAATCTTATCAGGTTCTCACAGGGCAGTTTGAAAGAATCCAGAGAAATCGCTTCCATTTTGCCGGATGGGGAAGGGAAGAGCAACCACTACGAAATCCACCCAAACCCTTTTCCTTGAACAAAAACTTTATTTTATAGGCAAGGACATCATCAAAAGGCATTGGTGAAATATCATTGCATGTAGGGGAAGGGAACTCTGCCCAACCCCAGCCTCCCTGCCTCAACTAAAGGGAGGAGAAAGAGCATTAATCCGATTTTTTTCCTGGGAATAGAATGATAAAAGCGAAGGATACTTCCTGGATATGGGGAAGGTATTAGGAATAAGAGAGAAAAAGCCCTACCTCTGGAAGAGGGGCAGAACCATGTGTAAAGGCCATACTCCCTGAAACACAGGTCTAATTTGCACTCCAAAGATGGATTTAATAAGATCAAAGAAGACTCCTCTGTAACATCCTGCAACCAGACAAACAGGACTCCAGTAATAATGGTGCACTGTCCCCAGTACAGTCCTTTAAATAAAGGAGGCATTACAAATATCTTATGAAAAAGAGTGGGAGATTAATGTAGAAATAAAAACAGTTTAATGTTATGATTTTAAGGAAGATAAAGAATACTGAGTTTATTCCAGATAACAATGTGCATATATCACATATACATATGAGACTTTCCGGAATCATATGTGACTAGAGGTGGATATGTGTGACTTGAGAAAAATACTGTAATATTATAGAAAAATAGGAGTTTAGATACACCTACAGTTGTAAATATCCGAATAGGGGTCACTTCATGGAATAATTTGAGCATAAATAGCTTGTCTACAGGGTATAGACTAATTGATCTCTGTAGCAGAGAAACCTAGCTATTTACCTCTTATATATATTACTTTTTCTATAATGACTAGAAAATGATTTATTAAAGATTTGTCTCAAATCTTTAATATTAATATGAAACACATTTGTATATACTCTTAATTCTTACGTGTACTAAGTTCTCTTCCTGAACTATTAATATCATTTATCTTTATTGTTGGGAAGAGGTTGCCCAAGCTGGAACTAAATAGATTTCATGGCCTCTATTGGTGGGTTCAAGTGAGATTTCAACAGCCTAACATGAGAAACTGATCTGGTAGGCAGAATCATAGCCCCAGGAGATATTCATCCTAATCTCCAGATCCTGTGGATCTGTCAGGTTCCATGGCAAAAGGGAAATTAACGCTACAGTTGTGTAAGTTACTAATCAGGTGACCGTATTAGATAATTAAAGAGTGACCTGGAATAGCCAGGTGGGACTAATTTAACCACAAGCATTCTTAAAGGAGGATAAAGACGACCGTGGAGTCAGAACCAGAAAGATGGCATCTTGAGAAATACTTGACTTACCATTACTGGCTTTGAAAATGAACTAGGATCATGATCCAAGGAATATAGCCATACTGTAAGAACTGGAAAAGGTAAAAAAAAAAACCTGTTTTTAACTAGAGCCTCCAGAAAGGAATTCAACCCTGCTGACACTTTGATTTTACTCTAGTGAGAACCATTTCTGACTTCTGACTCTCAGAAGTGTAGGATAATAAATTTGTGTTATTTTAAGCCACAAAGTTTATGGTAACTTGGTACATCAGCAATAAGAAATTAATGTGCTGACTTATATCATTTGAAACCAAAATAGTTTTTAAAATGGATGTCCTTTCTCTATTCTTTCATCTTTTTTGATAATCTTGGAATCTGGTACTTGAAGGCATCCTTCTGAATAGGCTCTTGGACTTTGCATGAATGGCAAATACACATCTATTTTGTTAAGCCACTAAGATTACTTAATCATCTTAATTAATGAAACCTCCAATATAGCCATAGCTTTGCTAATTTCAGTTAGGAAAATCATATAGTAAAAGGAAAAAATTTCAAATAGAAAACATCCCAGTCAAATATCTTAATGAGTAAAGTAATAACATCTAGATATGAAATAATTTTTAAGTTGTTAAGCTTGGGAGCTCAAAACATTTTCAGTAAACGGAAAATCCTTTCAATAGAAATCACATGACAGAGAAAGATAAAAATATCAGTAGAGTTCAACCTAATAAGGACTGAAAGTGATTGATTATAAAAGTATGATACATACTACTGAAGTACTAATAACAATTTTTAAAATTGGATATTTTATTAAACTGTGTTGCTTATGTATTAACTTAAACAATAATCTGTTAACTTTACCTAGATTACTAAAGTTTAAGGATGAGATTATTTTAGGGACAAATTTCCTAGAATCAAACATTATTAGTATTATAGTTCAGTACTTTAAATAACAAGCTGGTCCTCAGACACTATTAAATAATCTAACCTTAATTGTATTATTGTAAACAATGTAGAACCATATGTTTTTTTCAGCCATTTATTCATTAATTTGTTCAGGTCATTTATTCCTTATTCGAGTCTACTATTTGCTCACATAATTTAAAGTACTATGTATAAATTCAGCAAATTATTCTCATCTGCTACAGTTGTACTCTTTTTCTTTTTCCTAATTATTGTACTATTTCTATTGTTCTGTCTGCTTATATCACTTACTAGTGTACAATATTGCTTTATAATGAATTAGTTAGGTTTCTGCAGGCATTGGTTGGACACATATGCCATGTGTTTGCTGTTTGTTTGCTGGAGAATAGACTGTAGGGTCTGTTTCAAATACAAGAAGGTGTTGGCATGCTCTTTTTTTAACCACACCCACCCTTCCACCCTCCCCTTTCCTTGGTTTCTCATGTCCTTTCTAATGATGGAAAAATAAAAAGAAAGCATGGCTTAAAGTGACTTAGTTACAGCATGGGAAATATTATTGTGGTTGAAGGTAATCAGTCCCTAGAATAGTTTGTGCCTTTTAGGCTGAAAGGAGCCTTAACAGAAATTGATACTGGCGATGATGGTGTATTTTTCTTTTCCACCAGAAGTCTTTTAAAGTAGGTGAAATTCCTTTTTACTTTCTAATGATTCCTACAAATGTGTTCCATGAAACTTTATCTAATTAGAATCTTTCTCCACAAAATACTTCGTTATGTGACCTTCTGGGAGATTGATAATGTACAGTAAAGAAACAGCTGTAACTTTGATTAAGCCATTGTTTTCCACTTTTACTTGACTTTAGAATCCATTATTCACAGGACACTGGTTTACCATCTTGGCAAATGCAGGCATGAAATTATTTTATATAGATCCTGCTAGAAACCAAGAGGTCCCACTCAAATGCTAGTACTCTTTTCTTACTAGACATTCTTCTTCATTTGTAGACATATGCTGTTTGCAAAACTCTCCAACAAATATGAAAGAGGCTAAAAAAAAAGACTCTTTCCTTCCTGTAATTTGAGTTTGTAATGCAAATAAGTAGACAAGGGCTCAGAATTCTCTATTATGACAATAATTTTAAGGGTTGATGTAAGCCCTGACCCTGCTCCAGGGCTTTTTAGTGCTAGAACATCTTATATTCAAAATTATTTTAAGCTTAACAGGTACTATAAGTTATCTAGGGAAAGGTTTTGTTTGTAATAATTTTGATATGTAAATATGAATATTTCATATTCCACTCCTTGTTGTTCACTGATGTAGAAAATAACATCCACATTATTACTGAGCTCTCATTTCCAATATTGACCGAAATTAAGGCTGTTGAGGCAGAAATAATTTCATAAAGGTTTATTGGAAGCCAAATGTGAGGGTTGACCCGGAAAACACACCAACAATGTTGGGAGTGTTTCAGAGTCTGCTACAAGTTGGAAGGCTTTTATGGGAAGGTTTAGAAAAAGAAAGGAGGATTCCTCATACCACACCAGAGTTGTCCTTTTTCACTGGAGAGCACAATATAGGAGTTACAGTCATTGGCTACAGACTGCATCATATAAGCTAAAATGTTCTATGTGCAAGACAATAAGTAAAACTTCATGGTTCAGAAACAAATCAGCATTCTTTTCAATGTCAGTACATTAATCGATATGTCATGCATTAATCGATATGTCAGCAATTTGAGGAACTCAGATAAGATTCTTTACTCAGGGACAGGATGTAGCCTGTCCTTAAATCACACCACCTCCCCCAGGCGTGTTAATTTGGAAGCATATCAGATGTGACCTGTTATCATCAAGTAGAATAGTTTTAGACAATATATGACCAAATCATTGAAAAGGTTTTAACTTACCCTGTGATATAGAATGATACTACATCAACATCAAAACTTTGCCTATCACTACATTATTGAAAGGTTTCTCAAATAAATAAAAGCAAATTTTATAACCAGTTTTATTTTCTCTTATAACTCCAAATATATGTATATATATATATATATTCATTTCACAAAACCAGCTAACAAAAGTCTTACCAAATAAGTGAACCGGAAGTCCCTGCCTTTTCCCAGTTTTAACAGGCAGCAGAATATACTGAGGAGATGTCTGTTGACATCCTATGATGCCTGGGGAAGGAGAGAGTAAAATGGAAAGTGACAGACAGTGGGGGGAAATGGCGTTGTAAGCGGATCACACAGCCAAACATCATGCTCTGGTGTCACTATTACAGAACTACCAAATTCACATCAGCGTGGAAATGTGTCATTTGTAAACAGCAGACATAGGGAGGCAATGTCTGCAAAGTAATATTGCCAAAGGGTCCCTTAAGTTTTAACTTACGTACATAGAGAGCTTAAAGCTACCTGCTAGAAAACAC
>RJWJ010035744.1:0-16483 GCA_004363605.1 Indri indri
AAAAATATTATCTCTGAGGACCAGCAAGACAAAATTCTAGAATCTTCTGGAATTTATTTTCTTATTCAGTTCTACTAAAGTATCCAAAGCCTCTACAAGAAAATCATTTAATGTCTCACAGGAATTGTAAAACAAAATCTTAAAATAACTCAGGAAAGGGACAAAATAAAAAAGCCTGATTTTGAGACTATTGAGGAAAAGGAGGAGGACTTCAAAAGAAAGAGAAAATTGCCAAACTAAATAACTACAGTCTGAATTCCAATAAACTTAAATAAACCCTCTGATTCCATGGAGCCTTCATTAAAAATTGAAATCCCAGATTATTTGATAAAATATATTGCTATTGTCTCCCATAAGCAACACTAGAATTCCAAAGATGACTTCAGTGCTGAGTTTGATAAGCACAGGACCTTGCATGTCAGGATGGAGACTGTAATGAGATTTATTAAACTTGATTCACAAGGAAATCACCTTTCTTCACTTCAAAAGAGTGTCAGATTGTTTATAAAGAAGTCTTACTCGGACATCAAAAGATCAAGCAATCTAGTCACGCTTATAATAAAGAAAATATGTATATCTTCATAATAAAGTCACTCAGATTGAAAGACAGATTGATTTCACCAAACAGCAAGTTGGCAGCAATAGTAATCTGCTTTTACCAGAAGATGTAAATACAATTTAAGCTTATTTATTTCATATGAAAAAGCCACAAACAGCTAAACAAGTTTAAATGAACTAAAGTCATGTGTTTCAAAATATCATTTTATAAATGTGTTGACAGTAGCATTTCTTATGTTTAAATAAATTTTAAAAACAAACTATCAACTGATTTTATGGCTGAATAGTTGAGACACAAAACATCTCAGAAGTCATCTATATAAAATAAACAAAACAAGCTACCTTGAGATAAACACTTTAGAGATTATTCCAAGATATAAGGCCAAAAAAAGGATTCTACCAGAAAAATAGTTGAATTGAGACTAGTATATGCCTCATCCATAAAACATATGAATTCTTCACTAACAAGATAGTATAGTAAGTTTATGTCAGGTATGAATGTATCAATAGAAATACATAAGCATACACCTTTTCATATTTTCACTTTCAAGCTGAGTCAAAAAATAATTGAAAATATCCTGACAGAATACATTAATAACTGGATTATTTTAGATAATTTGAATCAGCTGTTAATGCATAGCATGGCAATAATCTAAGAAACTTGTTTCTCCTGTCAGAACCATTGAGAATATATTTTTCCCATGTTGCTAGAACAGTCTTTGCTTGCCTAGTTTTCTGTTATTTTGTTACTAATGTGCATATCTTAGTGAGATTTCCTAAGGCCTCCAGGTTAAAATTGCCCATTCCCTGGGCTCCTGATAATAGCTTATTCTATTCTTCCATAACACCTAGAATTCTTTGTTTTCTAACCTCTTCTCAAGATATTATTCTCACTGAGGGAAAGAAATGACTATTACGTATACTATTTGTACTTAAAGCTCAGAAATACAAGGTAAATCATAGAAATGTGCCCTTATGGAGGGTATGAAAAAAAGTAATAATACTTTGAAGTTTACAATATTGAACAATTTCAATTGCATATAAATATTAAGCAGAAATTTGGACTGGACTATGCCATTTTCTGAATAGAAATTATCTTACAGTAACAATCAGGATAGTCTTAGGTATATATTGATATTGCATTTTACTATAACATTTTAAATACATATTTAAATTATATGATATCAAAATTTGGATCAACCTGTATTGGTGTAATTATTTTAAATGGAATCCTTATTTCTAGAGTTTTATCCTCAAAATACCTAAAGTGCATCTTACCTACTCGCAAGTAAATAGTATTAGACATTTTTATTGTATTCACTCCAAACATTCATAAAATTAGAAAAAATTAAAAATCTTTTGAGATGGTAGGTGAGAAATCTAGTCATCTGTTTGGCATGGGAGAATATGACATGGATTTAATTAAAAAATACAATATCAATTGATTTAAGATTTTTTAAAAAATGTATAATAATGCACAATGATTCGAAATAATTATATATTTTTTAAAATTTTTATTTATGAATTAATGAAGAAATTAATACATCATCTATTATTACATGATACCAAAAGGCATTCTTTTATTTGTACTGTTATAGCATTCGTCATTGTTCCTAAGGCATTTTTCAAAAATCTGCATTATTCTGGAAGTATTTATGCCTTACTCCCCTACTTTTACAATTTTATGAGAACCATTAAACTACTCTTTTAGTAAAGGGAGTTTTGGAATCCAGAGATATTTTCCTACTACAGTAATCTTTCCTCCACTTAAAACACCTTTGTCGATTTTTAGAGCAGCACAGAAGTCCTTTTCCCAAGTACGAAAAAAGTAATATTAATGAAACAAGTTCATGTGGAAGGTTATTTCTGCACAATAACACACAGTAACATGAGACTGTTTGTATAACTAAGCAACCAGCAAAGGATTATTAAATGACACATACTTCATTAAAAAGTTCATAATACAGAAAATTTTTTAAATTGAATGTTATAAATAGATTAGAACAAAATGTTTTGCATACCTGATACAGCTTCATTTTATGGATAGCAATATAGCCATGGGTGAGAAGGAAACTTAAAATTTTTCAGAGTTTATGAGAAAAGAAATGAGAAAATAGTGTCATACAATTTTCGGTTTTCAAAATTCTGAAAATCAGAACAGAACTTACCTTCGAAGTGGTCTTTATCTGTGTTCTGGAAAAACGCAAAGCTGGTTGGCCTTTAGTAATGTAAAAATAAAAGTAAAAAAATCGTCATTAATGAAAAGAGTCCCCCAAAGAGTTAAATGTTTCTGCATGATAATAGAAAAATTTTAAAAGTTAGGGACAGACTTCCATTTCAACAAGTTGTGTTCCTAAATATTTATTTTAAAATCTGAATTAAAACAATGTTTTGCCTAAATAGTTTTTTTCAGAATTCAGAAAGATTTTCACAAACAAAAGCACAGATACC
Organism: Indri indri; assembly: GCA_004363605.1. Taxonomy (NCBI): domain Eukaryota; kingdom Metazoa; phylum Chordata; class Mammalia; order Primates; family Indriidae; genus Indri; species Indri indri. The sequence continues at coordinate 3,010 of RJWJ010035744.1, forward strand.
TGATGATTAGTGTAAAATCTGAAAGCTCTTTCACTTTTTACTGAACAAGAGACTGAAAATGAACTGAAGTGGGCTGGATGGAAATGAAGGGAAACATGATTTTTATTTACCACAGGTAGCGTGATTTCAAATTAAGTAATCCAGACCTTGCTTGTATCACACTGAAAATGCTTCATGATGATCTTTTGTTGTTAAGACATTAAAGGAAAACCATACTCTTCAAGAACGAGGGAAAGATCTCTGCCATACTGGATATAGAAAATAAAATGGAAGAGGATTGTTATCTCCAGAAAAGTGAGACTGGGAAGCTTACCAACAAAGGCTAACTTCAAGTAGCTCATTAAGTTTATCAACAGCAGAAGCAGGGTGTTATGATGAGAATGTCTTAGCAAAAGAACTTTTCTGACCAAGCATAACCTAAAACACAGGGTAATTTTCTTAAATCTCTGAGAACTATATAGAGAATTATCATTTTCCAGTAATGAAGTGATGTGTCTCTGAACACTCAGAATTTGAAAATTATATTGCAATGCAAACTTCTTTTGCTCACAAGGTTAGTGACCAAGGCTTTCATAATCCTGCTTCATACATCTTTCTTCATCTCAGCATTATCCCTTTCCAGTATAAAGGCTTAACCTGTTTTTCTACCTGTTCCAGGAAATTTTCAGAAATTGAGGTCACTGTTAATAACTGAAATAACAATGACTATGAGTGTCAGAGTGGCATAAAAAGAATCTGTAAGAATCAGGGATGCCAGATAATATACAAGATGACCAGTAAGAACAAATAAATATGCTAATATTAGTATGCTCCACATATTGCATGAGAAATGCTGCACTTATACAAAAAACATTTGGTCTTTTTCTAAAATTAAAATTTAAGTATCTTGTATTTTTATTTGATACATCTGGCAATCCTAATAAAATGCCTAAGAAATACATTCATGTAAGTATACTGCAGTGTTCTGCAAATATTTGCACAGCATGACATAGAGGATATGGCATGTGTACAGTACATTTGGTAAATGAGAGACAGTATCTGTGTGTGGAAGCAGCAAGCCCAGGGGCTGTAGCTATTTCAGGGTCCAAGCACACCAGTAACATATCATAGCCCACTGTGCAAGGGTGAGACTCTGCTCTCACAGATGCAGAATACATTACCGAAGGAAAGATTTCTAACTTGTATTACATACATACATAACTTCATTTCCATTCATAAAATGCCGATTCCTGAGAGCTTAATATTGTCTTATATATTTTCAAATATTTTTTTCCCTAATCACCTAATAAAAAACTTAGGGAAGTGTTTTAATAAAGAAAGTGGAATTTTTGTAATCAAATAGATCTGAGTTTGAACTTTAGTTCCTTCACCTGTCAACTCTGTGACCTGGGTAAAATACATATAGCCTACTTTGGTCTGTTTCCTTATCTATAAAAGGTAAATAAAAAATGCCTAATATTGAATTAATGTCAAAATAATGAATGATGTCAAAATATGTATAAAATCACATGTGTAATGACTGATACAGGCACTCAGAATTGAAAGGTATTTTCACTAAATACTGTGGCATGGATTTCTATGTAGCTTTCTTTTTTTAGATATTTTTAGATATTTATTTTTATTTTTATTTTTAGGCAGGGTCTTTCTCTGTTCCCTACGCTAGTGTTCGGTGGTGTCATCATAGCTCACTGCAACTTGAAACTCCTGGGTTCAAGTGATCCTCCTGCCTCAGCCTCCCGAGTAGCTGCAACTGCAGGCACATGCCACCACGCCTGGCTCATTTTTCTATTTTTTGTAGATATGGGGGTCTCACTATGTTGCTCAAGCTGTTCTCAAACTCCTGGTCTCAAGTAATCCTCCTGCCTCAGCCTTTCAAAGAGCTACGATTACAGACAAGAGCCAACACACCTGGCTTGTAGCTTTCTTTAAAAGGTTTTATGACACCGTAGAGTGATTGTATTCCTGATGGTGGGCAAGGAATATTAATTGGAACTCTTAGTTTAGATAAATAGTATTTGTATAAATTTCTTAAAGAAGATGGGTCCTCTAAAGTCTAAGAAATTAAAACAATTTTTCATATTTTCCTCTTTGGGGCATATTATAGCACCATCCTCCTCAGGGCTACTTTATTGAAGGTCCTTTGTGGTAATGACATTGGCCTTTGGTGAGGACTAGCATAAAAAGCAGATTGTTAAATTTAAATTCAAGAATGCTTTTGCAAATCCTATTATTTAAACACTACTCTCTGTATGAGGATCCTTGAGGGACATTATCTACCTCATTTATTTATTTATCCTTCATCTATTATCTATCAAATATATAGATATATGTATGTATATATGCTGAATATTTATAGTATATGTGTAGTGTATATTGTGTGTGTATATACATAGTGCTTATGTGTGTGTGTATATAAAGTAATTATGTGCATTGAAAACATTTCTACTTTGGTCTATATTTCTTTTATAGATAATATAAATTATATAGCTATTAATAAATGTGTCTTCATCTTTATATTAGTATTTAGAAAGTTTGGGGCATATGAATACATGTAGATTGTGGGAGTAGCTGACAGTTTTGTCCCAATATATGTCATCTTTCATCTATAATGATAGAATAGTTTGCTAGGCACATGAGCTAACAGAATAAATATTACATTATTTTTCCTAGTCTTACTGACATTTAGATGTGGTGATGTAACTCAAACTAATGTCTTCATGTGGCTTATAGGAGCATCTCTGGAAGGAAATATCCCTGAGGACCTTTGCTTCTTCTCCACTTCTTCTATTTCTCCTTGGAAAAATGGATGTTTCTATGCTGATACATGAAAATGAAGGCCATAACCTAAAGATTATGAAATAATGAGGGAAATGAACCTGGTTCCCTGCCTACTTTGTAGCATGGAGTTGTCATATTAGCTTCGGATGCATGCCTCTAGCTGATCATGTGAGTGAGAATGAAACTTTTATCTTGTTTAAGCTACTGTTATTGTGTAGTTTTGCTCCTCAGAGAAAATCAACATATTAGCATAAAGCTAAATAATTCCATAGAGGATTGTCTCCCCCCTTTCTCTTTTAATGCATACATCAAAACAATCTCCTTTAGAGAATTCTAGTCCAGATAAAATTTCAATACTATTCAGGTGACAGGTACACTAAAAGTTCTGACTTCACCGCTATGCAATTCATCCATGTATCAAAAAAAGTTTGTACCCTCTAAATATATCAAAATTAAAAAATCTATTAATTTTAAAATGAAATTTAAGAGTTAGGTTAAATATGCTAAAAAATTAGTGTTATAATAGTATTTGTGCACAGATAAAAGTCAAAACCTTCCCAGGAAGTTCGGCAAAGATCTTCAGACGAGTATTTAAAGCCAAGATGCTTGTTTCAAGTTCTGACTCCCCCTTTTATTGTAATGTGATCTTGTCAAAGTTATTAACATCTCTACACCTCAACTTTCTTTACTGATAAAGTGAGGATAATAATAAAAAATATGCAAAAGTATGCTGTGAAGACTAAAAGAATTAATACAGGTAAAGCTTTTACAGCAGCAACTGACATTCATGGTAGATACTTTTTAAGTAATAGTGGTATGATTAGTTTTAGTTTACAATAAATCATGCATTGGGACAAGCAGTGAATAAAATGAAAAAAAAATATGATGGCCGAAAAGAAGTTTTCCTCATTCAAATGAGTTGTCCACAGACATTTCCTTTACAGACAAATCATGGGAATTATCAAGAGAGTCTGATAAGGCTGTTGGATCATGAAATCAATCTGTAAAAAGTATGTTCATGCCTATATATCCTCACAAGAAACAGCAAATATAATTTTTTAAAAATGTACTATTTATACAGGTGACAAACATATAAAGTATTTAAGAATAGAGAACAACTGTCTGGATTGCTGTTAATAAAACTGTAAGCATTTATTGAAAGCCACTTAAAACTCTAAGAAAATGGAAGCATATATAAAATATCATTGTTTAGGGAAACTTAATAGCATAGAGATATCAATACCAGCAAATTTTTCAATGTAGGCAGTGTGATTCCAATAAAAATACTGAGTCTTTATTTTTGTGAAAATTTGGTAAATTAGTACTAAAATTTATTCAGAGGTATAAATTTTCAACAATAACCAAGATATTTTCAGTGAAGAAGATCACAATGTGAAGATTTGCCAGGTCATGCATCAAATGTAATTTTCAAATGTGTTGCAAGTAAAATCATTTAATATTTGTACATGGCTAGAATTGACTATTGAGCAGAATATAGAGCCCCCAAATAGACTCAAATCTATATGAAATTCCCTATGTGACATTACTAATAAAAGTAATATGAGAACCAGGGAAGTATCACTGGTGTTACTAATTCCATGATTATTTGTGCCCTTTTAAAAATTAACTTAAGAGGAGAAAACTATATTCCAAGGAGTTCAGAGAAGAGTTGAAAATGAGGAAACAGTGAGAGGCAAGTATAGACTTAATTTTTTTACTGAATATCAGAGTTAAATATTTTATGTCTGTTATATGTCAAATATTGTTGCAAATGCTTTCTAATAAGTGATGCTGTGTTTCATCATTAGATTACCCCAAAATATATAATTTTATAATTTATAACTGGCTATTTCCTACCTGGAAACTGATTCCACATCCTGATTAATAGGAATCTCCTATATTATAGATATTTTTCTTGTGACTGAAGGGAGATCTCCCACCTAAAATCTGACCAATCCCAGTAAATTTACAAGTAAATGTAGCCTAGAGATTTAAGAATACCTCTCTTAGCAGGTGATTTCATAAGGTGGATTCTGAACATTTTATCCACAACCCTTTTTTCTGCCAAATTCTTCACAATAAAACTAATAGAAGTAAAGCTAATACTTTTCAAAGATGACAGGAATTCAAACAGAAAGAAACTGCCCGAGGCAATGAGTTTTTCAGAATTTTTTTTGTGTGTGTGTGTGTAAGTCTTTAAAAACTGTTAGCCACAAGAGAAAACGGTGTCCTTCAAATGGCTCTGCAGCATTAGAATTCTTACAGCCTAATGCTGTAATAATGCCAGGGCTGTTATTACTAAAATGTAAATAAGAAACAGCAATAAAAGAGCAGTTCAACCAAGGAATAAAACAGGCAAAAAAAAGGGATATGTTTATGAACAAAAGTAACAAATAAAATATGGCACACCGATGGGAGACTAGAGTTGCACATATCAGTGATCATTGAAACAAACCATTATTCCATATTTAATAATGTAATAATTTGTGAGTAGCCAGAACTCATTAATACAACAAATACTTTTATGTGTCAAGCACTCTGCTAGTGCAATAATTTACCTGCCTCTAGGGGAAATATTGCCTAGTAAAGGAGAGAGACTTGACTGAGCAAAGAAATTATATATAAATAACCCTACCTTAACAGATAAGTAAGGTTTCCTAGGGTTGGTTCTAAGAAGAAGAGAAGAATGCCAGTTGTCTGTCATATTACATATACATATATATGTACATACCTACACATGCACACTCACACACAAAAGGAAAAAAGAAGGTACAAATAACCTAGTCATATTTAGAGAACAATAAGGAATTTAGTTTAACATAGTGTTAGATATGCTTATAGAAAGAATGATGGGGATGTCAATTAATGAGTAAGGTTAGCATTACATTTTCCTAGGTAAATCTTATGTAGTATTACATGTAAGGCATTATTTTAAACATTTCATATGTATTAACTCATCTAATCCTCACAATAATAAGATATGTCAAATAAAAAGTGCCCCAAACAGTTAAGCAGGCAATAAAGACTTTATTAAGGATTATTGCAATAGGAGAGTGAGATTGGACTCAACTCTACTGAAACAAAAGGCAGGAGAGTATCATACAGTTTTTAAGTGCATGTGTGAACTAGCAGAAAAGCACCAGAGGAAGTTAGAGGGGGGGCTTCGTCAATATGAATAGGTCATCTATATTCATTATTTGGCACGAATGGAAGTTAGCTTTTTATCCTTCCGCAAAGACTGGCACATAGGAGCACTATTTGTCTTGATGATTACATTTCAAGAGGATGATTCTAGGGTCTTTGAAAAAGACATTCCTGAGTTGCAAAACTGGAAAGAGGCTGAGAGAAGACTTTCATCCCACGGGGAGCAAAGAAAGAATGGATTCTTTTTGATAATCACAAGCATTCGGCACAATGGTTGTATAAAGATGAGGTGCCGAAACACAGTGCAAAGCTGAGTATTTATCAACAAAAGCTAATGGTATCTGTTTGGTGGTCCAGTGCTGGTATTATTCATTACAGCTTCATGAATCCTGATCTATTGATTACAGTGGATGTCTATTGCAACCAATTGGATGAAATGACAGGGATGATTTTGATTAAGCAGCCAAGATTGATCAATAAAGACAAACCAACCCTCTTGCACGATAACGCTCGACCACATGTAACACAAACCACACTGTTCAAACTACAGCAGCTGGACTTGGAAACTCTCTGTCATCCACCGTATTCACCAGACCTTGCAGCAACTGAGTACCATTTCTTCCAGGCTTTGGACTATTTCTTGCAAGGAAAAATATTCAATTCTCAACAAGCTGTAAAAAGTGACTTTTGTGGTTTCATAGCCACTCACTCTCCAGGCTTCTTTGCTGCTGGGATAAACAAGCTACCACTAAGATGGCAAAACTGTGTGGAGAGATAAGGCACATACTTTGAAATTAATTATACTACTTCTGGTTTGAGATATAATAAACTAAACTTTTGATTCAAAATTGGACATTTCATATTTAATGACCTAATAAACTAAACTTTTCCTTGATCTCACCTTCTCCAGTGGATATATCATTCCTTTCATCCTATTAGGTGATGAGAAGAAATAGCTATATATCTAAAATGGTTAATGATATATCCCTATTTATTCAGGCCCAGATCACTCTTTGACCTATACTAATCTAGCGTTTGTCCCTGTGACCCTGGCGATTTCCATTCCCACCAAGATAATGAATAATATCTAAATTCTTAAGTTAATAAAATTTTTAAAACCTCTCCTAACTTTACGTCCTAGCAGTACTCAACCATTTTGATCACTTCTAAATACTTTGTACATTTTCTTCCCTTGTTTTTTATGACACAACACTCTTCTTTTTTTGGTTTCCCTTGCGAGCTAAGATTCATTTTTTTCCATCTATTAAATGCCGGAAATTTCTCAAGTTTCTATACAAGGAGTTCTCTTTTCACTCTATATTTTCTCCCTAGGAAACCCAAATTAGATTCAGAGTTTCAAATAGCAGTCACACACAAGAAAGTCATACGTCAGAAATTCACATCTCCAAAAAAATTCTCCCTTGACCTTCAGACTTATATACCCCACGATTTTACTTCTTATTTTGGACTTTAAACATGTCAGAAAGTGAATATTAAATTTTCTCCACCAAAAATGTTGGTCTTTAATATTGTTCACAATTCGATGATACCACAATCTATTCAAATGTAAAATTCAGCTGTCATATTTCACTCCATCTTCTCCTCCACTTCTCACATGGAAAACATCCTCTTTTCCCATTATGTTACTTTAAATATGAAAACAGTATCACTTGGGGCACCTCAATTGCCTAAAGCAGAAAGAAATTTTGGATTTTTATTGTTTCTTGCTCCCATAGTCTAGTTATAAAAATGCATAATTTTAATCATTTGTGGGTCATTATTTCTCATAATCAATCCATCCAGGGAACAGAAACCTGTGTTCTGCAAGACAAAGTATTTAAATCAGATCTGTATGTATGCTTTGGCATGGCCTATTCCAATGCAAACACAGCAGCCCTGGTTACTGATATTTCTAGGATTTGAGCAAAAGTAGGTTTTATCCAAAATTTTCTCTCAATGTTGAAAAATCTATGGTAAGAGGTTAAGACCAGGTCCAAAATTGCAACTCCAAACTCTAGCACAAAACCAAAAGGGGTGAAGAATGCAAGACTTAGAAGTCCTGGCCAATAACTACCAGTACCTCATTGACCTCTTCTGGGACTTGTACCTGTAGTATTGAGAGAGGTTTGAGAAACATTTTTCAGATAGAATTTCATGGTTAATTATCTTTCTTAAAAGCACAATTATTTATTTTTCTTATAATGCATTTTATTTTAAAAATATAAACTTCAGGTTGAAGTAATAAAAATAGTTTCATTCCACACAAGTCTTCCCTTTCCCACCTAAACCTTCACGTTTAAAACAATGCATTAGGGATTTCTTTTGGCCACACTAAAAAAATGTGAAAAAAATTAGCAAGTAGGTTATCTATCAATGGATTTAAGGGCTTGACTATTCCCTTTATTATTTTATGGATACAATGTTCGGAAAAAGAAAAATTCATTCAATTAAAATTTTCAGGTTTATATAAAATAAGGTAACCATGGATAAGATTAAAATAAGCCAGATTTATTTTTTAAAAAAGTGATGTTTAACACATTACTAATCGTTTTGCCATAATGAAATGTCTACATCCTAATTATATGGGGAGGATGAGACGTTCTAAAGGTAAAATGATGTTTCTTTCTATAAATCATCCACAGAATAATATAATATTAATTAAATATTAAAACTGTGTTTATTATGGCTGGAAGTAAAGAGGCAGAAAAAAGGTCCTCTACCTTTTGGGGCAAAGGTCTCTGCCCTGGTCTCTGAGGGAGCATGGCAACATTTTCCCCCGAGAGGGAGGATTGCCTTTGACTATATAGAATAAAGGTAGGGCTGAACAGAGATCTAATGTAAATTTATACATGACTTTTTCTTATATTTCCCTTTCATATCTCTGAAACTATAATAAACTCTAATTGAGGCAAAACTAATTATCTTTCACAAGTAATTTGGGAATCATACAAATTTTACTAAAGTTTTGTTGTATGACACAGAAGGTTTAAATCACATATTAAAACAAAAACAAACTAAACTCAAAGAAACAAACAATCTGTAAAATCTCCCGTAGATACCTCCTCTTCCAGTATGCTCCTTAAGCACGAGTACACCTCTCTGGATGAGGATTTCCTCCATGAAGCATTTATATCTTTTGTGGCCCCTGTTTTTAGCAGCTATCTTGTAATCTACACTTGTAAGGAGAGGCTACCATTTGGGCTTCTTCAGAACTTTTGTTCTTTCTTTATATCAATCACTCTTCTCAGCAAACTCATCGTGATCAAATGTGATTCATCCCAGGGATGCAAGGATAGTTCAACATACTCAAATCAATCAATGTGATACATCATATCAACAGAACAAAGGACAAAAACGATATGATCCTTTCAATTGATGCTCAAAAAGCTTTTGATAAAATTCAACATCATTTCACGATAAAAAACCCTCAAAAAGCTGTGTACAGAAGGAATTTACCTTAACACAATAAAAGCCATATATGACAGACCCACAGCCACTATCATACTGAATGGGGAAAAACTGAAAGCCTTTTCTCTAAGATCTGGAATAAGATAAGGAAGCCCATTTTCACCACTGTTATTCAACATTTTACTAGAAGTTCTAGGTAGAGCAATCAGACAAGAGAAAGAAATTAAGGCCATCCAAATTGGAAAGGAAGAAGTTAAATTATCCTTTTTTGCAGATTATATGATTGTATATCTAGAGAAACTTAATGACTCCACCCAAAAACTGTTAGAACTGATAAACAAATTTGGTAAAGTTGCAAGATACAAAATCAACATACAAAATTTAGTAGTGTTTCTATATGCCAACAGCAAAAAGTCTGAAAAAGAAACCAAGAAAGTAATCCCATTTATAATAGCTACAAATAAAATACCTAGGGATAAAATTAACCCAAGAAGTAAAAGATCTCTATAATGAAAACTATAAAACATTGATGAAAGAAATTGAAGAGGACAAATAAAAAGATATTCTACGCTCATGGATTGGAAGAATCAATATTTTTAAAATGTCCATACTACCCAAAGCAATCTGCAGATTCAATGCAATCCCCATCAAAATACCAATGACATTCTTCACAGTAATATTAATAGGAAAAATAATCCTAAAATGTATGTGGAACAACAAAAGAATAGCCAAAGCCATCCTGAGTGGAAAAAAAAAGACAAAAAAACCTGGAGGAATCATATTACCTGACTTCAAATTATACTGCAGAGCTGTAGTAATCAAAACAGTATGGCACTGGCATAAAAACAGACACATAGACCAATGGAACAAAATAGAAAACCCAGAAATAAATCCACATATGAATAGTGAACTTATCTTCAACAGAGATGCCAAGAACATAGAGTGGGGAAAAGACAGTCTTTTCAACAAATGGTGCTGGGAAAACTGGATAACTATATGCAGAAGAATGAAACTAGATAGACCCTTATCTCTCTATATACAGAAAAATCAAATAAAAATGGATTAAAGATTTAAATCTAAGACCTGAAACTATGAAAATACTAAAAGAAAACATTGGAGAAATGTTTCAGGCCATTGCTCTGGGCAAGGACTTCTTGACTTATACCCCCAAAGCACAGGCAACCAAAACAACATTGGACAAATGGGATCACATCAAGCCAAAAAGTTCCTGCACAGAAAAGGAAACTGATCAACAAAGTAAAGAGACAACGCACAGAATGGGAGAAAATATTTGCAAACTACCCATGTGACAAGAGATAGCCTTTAACATAAACAATGTTTCTTCTCTGAAAATTTCCCCAATAATTCCAAACAGATTTAAATAATGTCTCCTTTCCTCTATTCTAATAATTAACCCAAGCTTATACAGCTTGTATAACACACATAAACATGGGCAATGCTGAATAAAAAATGTTATAGCCATTGTCATGGACATGATCTTGTTGGTATTCATGCCTGTATTTCCATCTAAATAATTTCCTATAGCTTATTTTATTTATATTGCAATATGTATCTGAAATTGTAGGATCCCTCAGTTCTCTCCAGTTTCTATGTCCTGACTGAAAATCACAGAGTGCCTTGGCTACTCTGTGACCCAGCAGGTGTGAACCCAACCCAGGGCCTCAAACATGCCATAAAGGTATCTAGATTGTTGCCCAAAACACTGAAAGAGCCTGGACATGGCTCTTAGCCAAATTCCTTAAACACTTATATAACCTCCATACCCTGGATCCCTGGCTATGGACAAATCTACATAGAATATCCCTTTCCTCTTGCTGTCTGTCCTAAGGATACATGACAGCACTCTGTGTATAAGTTGCCCTAATAAATGCTTTGGACTGATCACTCTGGTGTTTAGTGCTTCTTTCTTTGGAATTCCAGTGAGCCCCATCTTGGGGTGGGTTGATGCACTCCCTTGTAAGAATTCCCCTGCTGCTGCTTTGGGGGGTGGGGGGCAACTCCAGAGTGGGTTCCACAGGACCAAACAGACATTTAAAAACTTTCATCTGCCATGAAATCAAAGGTTTTAAATATAACTGTATTTATCTCTCAATGGTAATGCAAATTGACACCCACTGTTATTTCTAATACTGATAAATTTGTAGTGAGATCTTTTTATTGTAGAGATTAATAGAAGTAATTCTGATGTTAGACTTAAGTTTGGACTACATTCCAACTTTTAAATTGAATACCTTTTTAAAACTTCATAAGTTAAAACTGGTATTTCCCCAGGTTAACAACACTTTCAACCATAAAACAAAGGGCAAACACATTCAGCTAAGCATTGCAGTAGGTCAGGAATACTTTAACTAAAAAAAGAAAGTCCATTTAAATTATCCCCAACCCTAATTAAAATGGCCTTAAGATAATATAACTTATAGTGAGAGTTTATGCGATTCCTATCAAAAATAAAAAGTAACAAAAGTGTCTTTAACATAAGCCAAAGGAAACATAGCCTAAATTATCATGAATGTAGGTTTTTTTTTTTTTTTTTTTTTTTTTTTTTTAGTTTCAAGGCTAATTAGGACAAGTTTCTAAAGGTGAATATAAAGTAATATTAACTTTTAATGAATAACTGTAGTTAAGAGAAAAGAATTTGATGAATAAAAGTATGCAATTAAAATATAGCATAGAAATACACAAGTGGAGAGTAAAGCCCTGCTTAGCATGCCTTACGGCTTTTTCATTCCTTTAAATATTGAAAATATGTCAACTATATTAAAGCATTTGAAGGGAAAACATTTGTCTATAAGGAAGGACAATACAAATTTGCTGTCTTCTGGAAAAAATACGGAAAAGAAAAAATAGTAAGCGAAAATTCCTAAAAATATTCATTTTCCATAAACTATGTGCCAGAAACCGTGCTTTGCAATAATAATGCAATAAGGATGACTGCTGCGGTTACTATTAATAATTCTTGTTATATAAAAGAAGACTACTTTAAACAAATTATCCAATTAGAATCATGATGAGTGTATGATTTGAAGGAGATACAATTAACGCTTTGAAAGCCTATAATCGAGACTAGGACCAGATCTTTATGAGGGATATGAAATAGATCCAGATATTATTCTCTGGGTAAGTAACTGTAAACTGAATTGGAAGGATTGGAAAGAACTAAAAACAGCAAATGGAATTTGTTTTCAGAGATTATTAACATAGCTTTTGAATCATTTCGGCTTTCCTGTGAATCGTCACTACTGGATTATAATGCTTTTATAGTATACAGAGAGTTTGAATTGGTATTTCCCACCCCCTTTTCACAAGTGAAGCCACGGACCCATCACCTCATGGTGTTCTACGAAATCAGAATTGTGGTTGAGACAGAGAAAAATACAGCGAGTAACAGGAAACATGGAGAAGAGAAATATCATTCTCTTCTCTCCTGTCTTAATAAAGATTAAGGTAGAAGATGAGAAGGTCAGAAGTCCTTCTGTCCCTCTAAGAATAAATGCCATAATATCCGAATGTCTTCTAGAGCCCTGATACAAAGGTGTCAAGTTAGCAAGGAGATAAGAAAGTGATTGAACAAATAGGAAGGTATATTTTTTAATATAGAGGACAAACATAGATTCAGAATTTAGTTTGCCTTTTGGTAGAAGTATGGCCCTTCACATCCTATTGAAATGATAAAAGACCCTAAAAGGCTTAAAATGTGTTATTGTGAAACAATGAGACTCAGTCTCCTCACAGACCCAGAGGCAGGACTGCAAGTGAACATGAGGACTATAATTTTCCACAATGGCCCTTGTGTGAGGTTGGTCACTGCACTTATTTCTCCCAGCCTTCTCTTGTGCTTGACCTTAGCATTGGCCACTGCCCTACTCCTCTCACCTTGCTAAACCGGAATGACCCAATGAACAAGTGTTAAACTTCAAGAATCTTTTCTCCCTCTTCGGAGAGCCATTTTTAACTGAGTATTCCTGAAACTTGTTGAACTTTGACACCTCTTGCTAAAGCCTTATAAAAATTGATTCTTTTCTTTCCAAATTAGACCACTCCTTTGCGTCTTCTCATGCTGAAATATTGTGAATAAAGGCTTATGCTTAACAATGCTCTGGCTGATTTTCTTCCACAAAATACA
>RJWJ010035745.1:0-16515 GCA_004363605.1 Indri indri
TATGTTTTCTTTGTATATTCAGTACATTTATATTTACCTAATCTCTGTGAATTGGTTTCTGGGGTATAATTATAGTGCATACCCAGTAAGGTTGTGAGAGTTAAATGAAGTTAATACTTTTAAAACGCTTGGAACGGTGATGACACACGAAAAAGGTGGCTTGTTATGGGTGCACAGGGCTCCAGACAAAGCAAAAATAGCGATGAGTAAGTCTTCATGAAAGTTTAAAATTTCCCTATGTTAAAAAGGCACCATAATAAAGGTATAGAAGACACACAACAAACTGGGCTTAAAATATTGACAACATTATACTAGAAAATGGCTTATAATTCTTAATAGGAATCTTAGAGATTCATAAGATAATGAAATCTCAACAGGAACATGGATATGAATACAGCAAAGGATACGAATAGACAAGTTTTAAAAGAAGCAGTGGGTATAGCAAGTACATGAAAATATTATCATCAAATAAGCAAACATTTTAAAATGAGTTTCTCACCATTTTAGCCAGAGTTTTCAAAAATTGGTAATATCTGATGTTAATCATGCATGCTATCATGGATACTTATACTGTCTTGGGAGAAGAGCAAAATAGGAAACTTTTGGTAAGAAAACATTCTATACTACTATCAAAATTTTAAAGGTACATATTCTTTTATGTTTCAATTTTCACTCTTCAAAATTTATTAGAGAAAAATAGTGAGGCAGAGACAGGTGGGCTAAGGTATAGTAAAAAGAAATTCTTCGTAGAATTTCTTTTTTTTTTTTTTTTTTTTTTTTTTGAGACAGAGTCTCACTCTGTTGCCTGGGTTAGAGTGCTGTGGTGTCAACCTAGCTTACAGCAACCTCAAACTCCTGGGCTCAAGAGATCCTCCTGCCTCAGCCTCCCAAGTAGCTGGGACTACAGGCATGCACCACGATGCCCGGCTAATTTTTTCTATATATTTTTAGTTGTCCAGCTAATTTCTTCTATTTTTAGTAGAGACGGAGGTATCGCTCTTGCTCAGGCTGGTCTCAAACTCCTGAGCTCAGGACGATCCGCCCGCCTCGGCCTCCCAGAGTGCTAAGATTACAGGCGTGAGCCACCGCGCCCTGCCTCGAATTGCTCTTTGTAAGAAAGAACGTAAAGCTGAGTGTGCATTATTTGGAACCATGAACTATATTTTAATCATCCATTCCATGAAATCCTACGTGTTATGAAATGAAATGAAAATAATAATGATGATAACAATAGCTCCAGTTCCATCCAAATTATTATAAATGACATTATTTCATTCCTTTTTATGGCCGAGTAGTACTCCATGGTGTGTATATATACCACATTTTCTTTATCCACTCGTGAATTAATGGGCACTTAGGTTGGTTCTACATCTTTGCAACTGTGAATTGTGCTGTGATTACCATTCAAATGCTGGTGTCTTTTTGATAAAATGACTCCTTTTCCTTTGGGTAGATACCCAGTATTGGGATTGCTGGATCAAATGGTAAATCTGCATTTATCTGAGGAATTTGCATACTGTTTTCCATAGAGATTGTACTGATTTACAGTGCCACCAACAGTGTGTAAGCATTCTTTCTTTCTCTATCCACACTAGCATCTATTGCTTTTTGACTTTTTAGTAATGGCCATTCTGATAGGGGTAAGGTGAGATCTCACTCTGGGTTTAATTTGCATTTCCCTGATAATTAGTGATGTTGGCAATTTTTTCTCAAGAGTTTAATATTGCAAGGCACCAGGTGATTGACTTTGCAAGTATATTTATGATGAGACAGGCCCTGCCATTTTCTATTCCGTTGAAGCCTCTGGCAAATTTTGGTATCAGTGTTGTGGTGGCCTCATAAAGTTAGTTGAAAAGTGTTTCCTATTTTGTTATTCTCAGGAAGAATTTTGCAATGAACATGATTTCTTCTTTAAACATTTGGTAGAATTCACTGATGACACTATCTGAGATTAGAGAATTCCTTTTGTGAAGTTTTAAATAGTAGATTCAAATTTTCCATGCTTCTAAATCTATTCAGATTTTTCTATTACTTCTTTTGTCTGTTTTGGTAAATGTTATGTTTTCTAAATTCTCTAGAAATTTATTCATTTAGGTTCTCAATTTCATTGGAATTAAGTTACACATAATATTCCTTTAAATCCATGGAATGTATAGTGATGTTCCCCTTTTTTCATTCTTTTCCTTGGTAATTTCTGATTTCTAACTGTTTTAATGGTAGGTTTCCACTGTATGAAATTTTTTTCTTCTTGTTTCAAAGAATAACCTTTTAAAATCCTCTTGTATTGTGTTCCTATTTAATATAACCATTCTTATCTTTATTATATCTTTACATTGGGAGAGACGTAATTTGTCCTGCTTTTTCTAACTTCCTGAGATGGACGCTTCATTTCTTGATTTCCAGCCTTTATTTTTTTCTTACATATATAGGTAATGCTTTCTATTTCATCTGAAGCATTGAATACGTCCTAAAAGTTTTGATAGATATTTTTATTATCATGCAATTAAAAATATATTCTAGTTTCCAGTGCAATATTTCTTTGATCCATGGATCATTTATTTATTTTTTTACTCCTCACCACTATACTAACAAGGAGATTCATGGATTATTTAAAAGTAGCTTGATTAATTTCCAAACACAATGAATAATTTAGGGTCCACTGAGGAGACAGAAATCTGACCAGTTATTTAAAAAGAAAAAATTAGTATATTCTAATAAACTAGTTAACTAGAGTTGGTAGCTAGATCTCCGAAAGAGCAAAATGAGAACTCTAAGGGACGATGGAGTTAGCAACTGCAGCAAACAGCAACCACCCCAAGCTCTAAGGGAACAAAGTGAAGAGGTAAGGATTATTAAAACTCAGAAGATTGGAGAAAGGTCCTGCTGTCCTGAAACTCATATCTCTGAGGAAGGGCCAGTGTTCAGTTGGTTCTGCTGTCTCTGAGCCCAGGGCAAAACCCGGCAGTTTTAAGACTTAGACATCTGAAGAGCAGGCTTTAAAAAGTTGTTTGACAATGTCTACAAGGGGCCACGATGAAACTGGTTATTCAAGTATTGGAAAAACTGCAAATTAGGCAGCTGCTACAAGAAAATAGTACTACTTCCTGGAAGCCCACAGGAAGTAGGAAGTGTCTACTTCCCCACTCCTCCCCTAGCCTTATTGTCTTGTCCCAGGGTCCCCTATTGGCAATGCCAAACATAGGACCAGATGGCAGAAAAAAAAATTTGGCTGTAGATTTCTCATTGCAGCCCCCAAAAGCAAAGTAAAGAAGGGTGGGTTTGGAGATGAGATGAGATTTATTAAATGCACAAATGTGAATTATTTATATTTTATTGATGTCTAGCTGAATTTCATTGTATTCAGGAAGCCTATTTAGTATTATTTCAGTATTTTGATATTTGTTATTTTACCCTTTTTTAAGTGTTTTGTGTGCTTGAAAAGATGTGTATTTTATAGTCTAGCTCCTAGACTAGACCATCAACCCCCAGTAAAAAAGTAGCCCCAAATACATGACTCCTCCAGATTTTTTCTGAATTTTTGCCCACTAATTCTCCATTATCTTGTCTTTTCCTCTGACATTAAAAAATTTTTTTCACCTTTCATCTGCCAGATTTTTGTTCCAAATTACCTATTTTATTATTACTGGAAGTATACAAAACATTCTTTATTTCATCCATGTGTTTTGAAGTTTTCCTTCATTTTATAAAAAAATTCACCTATTATCAGATTGATTCTTTTTATATAAAACATAATTCTTTTCAACAACATTTCTGGGGGAGGAGAAGTTGTTAAATAATCACATGGTCTAATTTCTTTTTTTTTTCTTTCTTTTTTTCCCCCCCGAGACAGAGTCTCACTCTGTTGCCCGGGCTAGAGTGCCGTGGCATCAGCCTAGCTCACAGCAACCTCAAACTCCTGGGCTCAAGCGATCCTCCTGCCTCAGCCTCCCGAGTAGCTGGGACTACAGGCACGTGCCACCATGCCCGGCTAATTTTTTCTATATATATTTTTAGTTGTCCAGCTAATTTCTTTCTATTTTTAGTAGAGACGGGGTCTCGCTCTTGTTCAGGCTGGTCTTAAACTCCTGAGCTCAAATGATCCACCCACCTCGGCCTCCCAGAGTGCCAGGATTACAGGCATGAACCACCACGCCCAGCTGGTCTAATTTCTTTAAATGGTTCCATTCTTTTAAACCACTGAGCATTTTCACATAATGGCTGTTATGTCTTTTTCTTTTACTCTCCAGTGACAGTACTTGCCCGGCATTTCAGATGGTTTCAGTAGGACATTGTACAGGACCTTGTTCAGCTATCTTCAGCATCATATTTGCGTTGTTGCCAAAAATCTAGCCTTTAAATCTAACTTCTATTTTACAGAAAATGCTGACGTTTCAGGACAGTAAGTGCCAGATCAAGGAAGCCATCAGAGAAATCCAGAATATGAGAAATCCTACATGACAGCTGATCTGTTTGCTTCTGTAGGTCAAGGCGTGCAAAAGGGGGAAGGAGAGCTGTTTTAGATTACAAGAGTTCAAGAGACAACATCAAATACAATTAATGCACTAGCATAAAGGAAAACTATATATATACATTTTGCCCAGGAGAAAAGCAGGCACTTAAACTTTCCCTTCTCTCTTTCTTTCTGCTAAAGTTTTCTGGATTGAGCCATTATCTCATCCACTGTCCTCCCTAAATTATCCTTTCCTCAGTAAGACAGCTTACAGTATTTATGATATCACAAGCAGATATCATAGGTGATGTGATACTAGGAACTCAAAGAAGAAAAGCTTTCAAGACTTTGTAAAGGATTTATCCCTTCCCACATTATAACGTTTTGTCTGGATCAATACAGCCCTTCCATTTGCCTTATGACCCACATTTCATTATCAGCAATTAAAGCTAAGGAAACATGGGAAACATTTACTTGTCCTGCTTTATGACCTAATCAATGGTTGCGTCTGATATTTTGTGGATTATTGGCATCCAAGTCTATTCATTAGAATGAATACCTTATGGTAGTAGTAACACTGCCAGAGTTCTAGATGTATCCACGCCCAAATTGAATAAAAAAGGAAATACAGTCAAAGAAAAGTTGAGATCTTGTATTCCTTACATTCGGTGCCCAGTCCAGGTCAGCCCAATTTCCTTTTAGTATCTACATTTTTAGCCCACACATCGCTTCCCTTCTATACTCTGTTTTTCTTTCTAATTTCTTTTTTCGTATTTTAAGCTTTTCCATTCTCTCCTTTATCGGATGTCCTCTTGGAATACGTAAATAGTAGGTGGGTAGTTTGCTTTGGCTGCATTTACTTGGGCGCCACGTTTGAAAGAAAAAAATTTTCAAGAAAAAAGGGAGGTTGGGGTGGTTGAGCTCGACTAGCAGTATAGAACTAATTGAGACTGAATATCCAAAAGAGAATAGTGGCTATCCAAATACTGACATATCCGAAAGAGAAAGAGCCAATTTGCAGGAAGCGCTTCCCTGCAGGAGATTCTGGGAACTGTCCAGAAGATCCACATGGTCAGAGACACGCTCCAGGAAAGGTGCCTTTAAAGTACGGTCTGCTGGAGAATTATATATATATATATATATTTTTTATATATGCATATACACACACACACATATATATTTTATATATATATATATATATATATAATCACAACTCCCTGTGTTTGGAAGCATTTCGGGTCTATAAAGGCGCGGTTACACAATTCGTTCCCGACCCACACGATGTGAAATTCAATCCAAGTTCTCAGCTTGGAAGCCGGCACTTCCGCCCTAGGAAGGCGACGCGGCGTTCTGGGCATTCTGGGAAGTGTAGTTGGGACGCCTGTGTACTCGGATAACTTCCGCTCCAGGAGGCTGCGGCTGAGTCCCTGCTCCCGTCGGGAATTCTGGGAAGCGTAGTCCGGGAGGTCTCTGTAGGCAGAGTCACTTCCGCCCCAGGTACGCGAGGCCGCGGCCTTCGTTCCTCCCAGAAAGGTGAGCCCTCCCCTCCCGGTATCCCTCTCCCTGCGTCTACACTGATCCTTCTTCGTTTTGCTGTGGCCAGCGGTAACCAGGCGGTCGACCCTGGGGAAGAGAATGCGCCCACGGCGAAGGGCGGGGTCTGTATTCCCTTTGAATGAGTCTTCTCTAGTGTGGGGCTGTTGGCGCATCCCCGGCTTGGGGCCGGGGCCAGGGTTGTACGTCGCCGGGATTGAGGGTCCCCTGGGTTCTGTACTCCCGCAAACCTTTTTCTGACCATCAGCCAGCTCCGCAACCGCCTAGCAGCATGTTAGGCAAGTGTCTTAATCTCTCTCTGCCTCTGTTTCCTCTTCATCAAAATGGTATTAGTATCTACCTAATAGAGTTATTTTAAGAGTTAAATAAAAAGACTTAGAACAGACTTAGAACAGAGCCTGACAAGTGGTAGAAGACAAGTCTTCTTATTAGTACTTTTCAATTTTCCGAGAAGCAGTCAGTTCCCTGAAAGCTTCTGTGAACCCAGGATGAAGTCAGAGCTCTAGCTGCACTGTCCCTGGCCCTTCTCTGATTCCTGAAGAAGATTTTTTTTTTTTTTTCCAGGAGAGGGTCACTCCTGACTGTTGTCAGTCGAGTCCACTGTAATATATGCGGGAGTTCTGATTAAATTCTCATTTCTCCCAGCCTCCTTTCCTTCCCTAGCCTTGGCTTCTTGAAAAAGGCTGCGGGGAGAAGGAGGGGAATGACCCTTTGACTCCTGCAACAGTTTCACCTGAGTAGAGTTTAGATCCTTCTTTCTCCTGTGTCCTCCCTTCTCAGGAAAGAAGGTATTTCCTTCACTCATTGACACATTCTGCTATGAAGATGCCCTGATACTTGTGGAATAAAGGCAGGAAGGAATGGGGGAAGTACTTGGCCATGAGTAATAAAAACAGTATTTAAACATTTAGTACTGTTCGAAGAGTTTTATATGGATTAGCATATTTAATCCTCACAGCCCTATGGGGGGTACTGTTACTCACATTTTAAAGATGAGGAGGCCAAGGACATGGCATATTTTATGTTAGGTCACACGGCTAGTAAGAGGCTGAGCTGGAGTTTGCATTCAGATAGTTTCAATCCATTGCCTTAGTTTTTGTTGTTTTTTTTTTTTTTCGTTGCCTTAGTTTTGACTCTGTTTAGTATCAGGTTGAGAAGGCATATGTGGATTTTTGAAGAGAGCCATGAAAGCTATGTTCATCTGCAATTTAATTGTATTTTATTTGCAATATTTATAGTTCATATTCCAATTATAGAAATGATTGCGTATTGTAGAGGACTAAGAAAACACATAAAGTGTAAAAAAATTTAATTACCCATAATTGCACAACTTAGCAATAACAATATTAATGCTTTCCTCTTCAGTAGATTTATTTTTGGATTTTTACCTAAGTCTTACAAAACAAGCTTCATAGCTTTTATTTTTCTCTCAAGTTCTTATTATGGAAATTGATAAGCATAGTCAAATGTAATATAACTAAAACAATTTTATGGAACCATCACCCAACTTCAACCCTTATTAACATTTGCCAGTCTTGATCCACCCCCCCCCCAATTTTTAGTTTCAGTATTTTAAAGCAAATCCCCGACAGTGAGTTAGTATAATATTGATCGATTGTTGTAAGTGTCAAACATTATCATAAATTGCTTATATCAAAGACCAAGAGAAGGAGATGCTAGCAGCTACTCTAAGGTAGCTTTGCAGCTTACAGAATGGTACTTACTTAAGAAAGCTAGAAGACACAAGAGAGTTGGACTTTGGAGAGGGATGGTAATGAATTTAGTTTTCCAGTATAGAATTTGACTTGCCTAGGTCTTGCAGCTCTTTGTTCCTCATTTCTCTTACCATACGCTGAAAGTGCCGTTGCTGGGACCATGTCTTATTTTCTTTCCTCTGAGCGTTCAGCATGTAGTGTATAAGGTTGGTAAAGGGTTTGTGGTTAAAGTAGCTACTCAACAGACAGCTAGTCTCAAGGGCTTGCAGTGTAGAATTCCTAAAATTGGAATTAGGTTTCAAAGCAGAAATAACCCATGGAGATATTCCTTAATCTCGTTTAATCTTAGTAGGTTATAGCATCCACCAGCTGCTATTTCAGAGTATTGAAGAGTTGATGAGCAATTATTTGTTACGTTTTGATGATCTAAAAAACTTTCCTAAGAAACAAATTGTTAGAAATGATAATAGCAACATTTATGGAATATGCCTTATAACTGAGGCAGTGTTTCCAATGATTTACATATATTAACTTATTTCTCATAACAAATCTATTATTAACCACATTTTACAGATAAGGAAATAAGTTTTTATAAAAATTATCATACAGTAAAATTGATTTTTTTTTCCTTTTGGTGTACAGTTCTATTAATTATAACATAGGTATAGTTTATATTATCACTACCATAATCAGATACAGAACAGTTCTATCACCCCAAAACACCCGCCTTCTGTTTTCCCTTATAATCACCCCTCACCACACCTATAAACACCAGCAACTACCGTAACCATAAAACCCTGTAGTTTTTTCTTTTTGAAAATGTCATATAAATGAACCGTATGTAACCTTTGAGACTGGATTCTTTCGTCTAACTTGTATATGTCAATACTTCATTTCTATTTACTTCTTGTTAATATTCCATTTTATGGATATACCAATTATCTGTCGAGAAGTTTTTTTCCCAGTTTTTGGCATTTGTGAATGTGTACAGTTTTTCGTGCTTGTTTCTCAATACATACCCAGGAGTGGGGTTGGTGGAGCATATGGAAAGTATGTGTTTTATAAGAAACTGCCAGGCTGTTCTTCTGAGCATCTGTACTATTTTGCATTCCCACTAATGATGTCTGAACATTCCAGTTCTACATCTTTGTCAGTGCTTAGTATTGTCCATGTGTTTTTATTTCAGCTATTCTAATATTTGGTATTAGTACTGCATTGTGACTTTAATTTACATCTCCCTAATGGCTAATGATGTTCAGCAGATGCTTCTTTTCTTCTGCTTATATTGCCATCCTTGTATCTTTTTTGTGGAAGTGTCTGTATGTTTTGCCCAGTTTTAAATTGGGTGGTGTTTTTTCTGTTGTTGATTTTTGAGAGCTATTTACATGTTCTGGATACAAGTCCTGCGTTGGATGTGTGATTCACAAGGATTTCTTCTCAGCCTGTAGCTTTTCTTTTCAATAACAGTGTCTTTTGCAGAGCAAAAGTTTCTAATTTTGACGAAGGCTGATTTATCAATGTTTTCTTTTATGGATTGTGCTTTTGCTGCCATGTCTAAGAACTCTTTGCCTAACACCAGGTGATGAATATTTTCTCTTATTTTCTTCTAAAAGAATTGTAGTTTTACATTTTATATTTAAAGCTGTAATCCATTTTGAGTTAACTTTTTTATATTAATAATATGTGAGGGTTAGGTTGAGGTTCGTATCCTTACATATGAATAACCAACCATCCCAACACCATTTGTTTGGGTTCATTTCTGTACTGTCTTATGCTAAATTGAGTATGTGTATATCCCTTCACCAGTACCAAGACATTTCAAGACTTTAGTAAGTCTTAAAATTAGATAGTGTGATTCCTCCAAATTTATTTTTTTTTTTCAAAATTGTTTTAGCTATTCTGGTTCCTTGGCTTTTCCATATATGTTTTAGAATCAGCTTATCTGTATCTACAAAAAATTCAGCTGTGATTTTGATTGGCATTACATTAAATCTATACATCTATCTTTACCGTGTCGTGTTTTCCAATCATGAGTATAACATGTCCCTCCATTTATTTAAGTATTCTTTAATCTCTTACACCAGTATTTCATAGCTTTATACATACAGATTTGTACATCTTTTTAGACTTATTCCTAAGTATATCATTTATTCTTTCGGAGCTATTATAAATTGTATTGTTTTTAAATTTTGTTTTCCAATCGTACATTGTTAGTGCATAGAAATACACCTGATTTTTGTGCATTGACCTTCCGTTCTTTGATTTTGCCAAACTCACTAGAAGTTTCGATTTTTGTTTTTTAGTAGATTCCTTGGGATTTTCCACATAGACAATTGTGTTGTATATAAATGGGGTCAGTTTTATTTCTTCCTTTCTAATCTGTATGCTTTTCTTTTTTTTTTTTTCTTTGCCTTGCTGCACTGGCTGTTTTTCAGTACAATGTTGAATAGGAGTGATAAGAATGTATGTCTTTGTCTTGTTCCTGATCCTAGGGGAAGCATTTTTTTTATAAGTTCCTGTATATTTTTAGTTTGTGAAAGTTTTGTCATGAATGGGTATTGTATTTTGTCAAATGCTCTTTCTGCATCATTTGATAAGTTTTTTTCTTCTTTACACTGTTAGCATAGTGGATTAGGTTGATTAATTTACAAATATTGAGGCAGCCTTTCATTCTCAGGATAAATACCTCTTGTAAGTGGTGTATTATTCTTTTTATATATTGCTTTACCTGATTTGCTAATATTTAGTTGAGGATTCTTCCAGTTATGTACATGAGGGATATTGGTCTGTAGTTTTCTTTTTCGTACTGTCTTTGTCTGGTATCAGTAATTCTGGCCTCATAAAATTGATTGGGAAGCGTTCCCTCTTCTTAAATTTTCTGGAAGAGATTATGTAGAATTAGTGTTGTTTCTTCTTTAAATGTTTGGTAGAATTTACCAGTGAAACTATTTGGCTTAGAGATTCAGAAGGTTTTTAACGATGAATTCAATTTTATAACTATTCACATTATTTCATCTCGTATTTGTTTTGGTAGTTTATAATTATCAAGGGATTGGTCCATGTCATCTAAATTTTCAAATTCGTGTACATAGAATTGTTCATAGTATAATATATATTCCCTTATTCCTTGTTCCTTTAGTGGCTACCAGGTCTGTAGTGAGATCTACTCTTTCATTCATGATTTTGGTAATTTTTGCCATCTCTCTTTTATTCTTTGCCAGTCTTGCTAGAGGTTTATCAGTGTTATTGATCTTAAAACAGACAAAAAAACTTTTGGTTTTATTAATTTTCTCTATTATATAGTTTCAATTTCATTGATTTCTACTCTTACCTTTATTATTTCCTTTCTTTTTTTGCTTGATTTGGATTCATTTTGCTTTTTATTTCTAGTATATTAAGATGTACCTTATAAGGTTTCCTTTAAGAAGTTGAGTAAATCCCAAACTGGATAAACTGAAAGCAGTCCAAGCCCAGACACTTCATAATCAAACTGCTGAAAACTGAAGACACAGAAAGAAACTCGAAAGCAGTCAGAGAAAAATAATGTGTTCCCCTTATACTCTAGTTGTCATCTGTTACATGTATATGCTTTGAAAAACCCATCGATGTTATACTTTTTGCTTCTAATAGTAAGACATATTTTAAAGAACTCAAGAGAAGATTAATCTGTCATATTTTTCCAGATTTTTACCATTCTGTTGCTCCTCTGTCCTTCTTGGTGGTCCAAGTTTCTTTCTGCTATCATTTCCCTTTTGTGTGAAGAATTTCCTTTGGTAATCCTTTTAGAGCAAGCCTGTTGGCTATGAAGTCTCTTAGTTCATCTGAGAATATCTTTATCTCGTCTTCATTTCTGAATGATATTTTTCTATACTACTATATCCTAAGTATACTATTCTGCATTGACGGTTCTTTTCTTGCACCACTTTAAAAGTACTGTGCCATGTCCTTCTGACTTCCGTGGTGTAGGATTCGTGTTAGGCATTGTACCCACAGGTGATGCATTGTTTTTCTCTGGTTGATTTCAAGCAGTATTATCACCTGGAAGCCCCATGCAAAGGCAAATCCTTGAGTCCAGTCCCAAACTGACTTCTTTAGAATTTTAAAGGGGTGGAACCCAAAGACTTTAGTTTTTGCTGGAGCTCCAGGTGACTATTATGCACTTAAAAGTTTGACAAGTATCTGTAGAATAGCCTCACTTAATTTGTAAAGATTAGTTGTTTAACTTACGTACAGTAGAATTTATTCTTTTTGGTGTACATTTCTGAGCTTTGACAACTGCGTCGTCATGTAGATTTCACCCCCACAGTCAAGATAACAACAGTTCCATCACCAAAAAACATTCTTTTGTGGTACCTTTTTGTAGGCCAACTCTTGCCCCACCCTTAACCCCAGGAAACCCCTGATTTACTCCGAACCCTATTCCCTTTTCCATAATGTCACGTGAATGAAATTAATGTAACATGTAGTTTGTTTTTTTTTTTTTTCGAGACAGAGTCTCACTCTGTTGCCCGGGCTAGACTGCCATAGCATCAGCCTAGCTCACAGCAACCTCAAACTCCTGGGCTCAAGCGATCCTCCTGCCTCAGCCTCTGGAGTAGCTGGGACTACAGGGGTGTGCCACCATGCCTGGCTAATTTTTTCTATTTTTAGTAGCGATGAGGTCTCTTGCTCAGGCTAGTCTTGCACTCATGACCTCAAGCAATCCTCCTGCCTCAGCCTCCCAGAGTGCTAGGATTACAGGTATGAGCCACCGTGCCTGGCCAAGTCTAATAATCTTAAACAAGTTTATTTTCTCTGGACACATTTCTTTGCTACTGTAATCAAACATGATTTGATTAACTCATCTCTGGTAAATTACTTTCCTTGCTTGAGTCAGAAATAGAAGCTGAATATCTGAATATCCCAAACTTACTTTGGTTGCAGCCTCATTTTCATTATTTGTTTTTGTGAAGAAATTCTGTTCAGATGAGATATTTTAAATTTTCTAATTTTTCTGACCATTGCTTTATTGTGACTTGAAAATATGTGTGTCAAGTGCTTAGTCTGACAATGTTGACATATGATGTATTCTTTTAGCATTGAGCTATATTGTCACTGTATAATAAGCAAAAGGCTTTGACATCCAATTCAATAACAAAATATTTCACCTCTATTGTGCCTTAAAAGTGTGACAGAGTCTGTTTTTCTGTTCTTTTCTGGTTTGGGCATGATGAGTATGTTCTGGTAACAAAGAAATTAAAATATGTGGTATATATAATGATACCTGTGGTACTTGAAATGCTGTTCAGTTAATAGCATTTAACCCAATCAAGTTAACCCAGTGCTGAGTTACTGTGATTTGTATTGTGCTTAGCAACAGTCCAAAGAAATGAGAGTACCCGTTATAACTACACAACTTTGCTACCGTAGGGGGAAAGCAGCCCTAGGTGATACATAAACAAATGAACATGCCTGTGTACAGTAAAACTTCATGGACAGTGAAATTTGAATTTCATATAATTTTCACACCATAAAATAACCTTTTAATTTTTTTCAACCATGTAAACATATAAAAACTATTCTCATCTCACAGCCTGTACAAAAACAAGCAGCAGGATAGATTTGACCCGTGGGCCGTATTTTGCCAATCCCTTATTTTGTCTAGTGTTTTTGTGGTTTTCAATTGCATTGATTTCTGTCTTGTAAGTTTATTATTTTCTTTTTTCTGTGTGCTTTTGATTTAAGATCTCTTTTCTAATATATGCGTCATTGCCATGCATTTGTCTCTAATATCTGTTTTAGCTGCATCATATACATTTTGATATGTTGCATCTTTGTCTCGATTCCATTTAAAATACGCTCTAATTTCTTTTGTGACTAATCTCATGGGTTGCTTAGAAGTGTGCTGTTTAATTCCCAAATCTTTGGAGAGTGTCCAGATATCTCTTTGCTGCTTTCCGGTTCCATTCTATTACAGTTAGAGAAACTACTTTGTGTGATTTGAATTCTTATGAAATTAAGATTTATTTTATGAAAAAGGCAGCATCTGAAATAAAAAATTCATTTGATGGGCTTAATAGCAGACTGGAGATGACAGAAGAAAGAATCAATGAACTTGAAGGTAGATGAAAATAAATATTGCAATCTGAGCAACAGAGAGAAAAAGCATTGAAAAAAATGAGCAGAGCCGTAGGACTCTGTGGGACAGTATCAGAAGTGTAATATTCATGTTGATGGGGAGTCTCAGAAGGAGAGGAGAGGAATATTTCTATGGAAGTATACTACTGGCTGAAAACTGCCACAATTTGGTGAGAAACATTTGGTGACAGATTTAAGAAGCTCAGTGAATACCAAATACAATAAACTCAAAGAAATTCTGGATGCACCATAATCAAACTTCTGAAAATTAAATTTAAACAAAAATTCTTGAATACACTAGAAGAAATGACACATGATATCTGGTAGAACAATGATTCAGATGTCTGCAGATTTCTTATGGGAAACCACGGAGGCTGGAAAACACTGGAACAACATCTTTAAGATGCCTGATAAAGACATTGCCAATCTAAAATTCTGTATCCAGTGAAAATTTCCTTCAGGAATGATGGGGTAAAGACATGTCACACCTGTGCTAAAAGGAGTGCTAAAGGAAGTTCTTTAGGCTGAATGGAAATGATACCAAATGGAAACCAGGAACTTCAGAAATGAAGAAAGAGCACCAGAAATAAGTTTTTGGGTAAATATAAAATACTTTTTTCCCCTAAAAATTAATATATATGACTGGTTAAAGTAAAAATTATAAATTTCTTGGCTAGAGGTTTTTCTCTCTTTTTGGTAGTACATACAACTGAAACATAAAGAGGAAGGGTCAAGGGAACTTACTGATGATAAAGCTTTTGCATTTTATGAGAAGTAGTAAAACAGCAACACTGAATACATCGTGAAAGATTAGATATGTATATTGCAACCACTAAAAAAGAAAGAGAGGTAGCCAAAAGTTAATAGATAAATTAAAATGAATGGGATAGTAAAAAAAATTTCAAATAACCCAAAAGATGGCAGAAAAGAGGTAATAGAGGAACAAAATCAGGGAGAACAAACAGGAAAAAAGATAATAAAAGGTAGAAATCCAGCCATATCAATAATTATATGAAATGCTAATGGCCTGAATACATCAATTAAAAGAGATTGTAAGATTGGATGAAATACATAAACCAAGTATGTGCTGTCTAAAATAACCCCATTGTAGATATAAGGACACAGACAGGTTAAGCGATAAAAAGATAAAAAGAGGTATACATGAAGTGGCTATATTAATGTCAGACAAAGTAGGACTTTAGACCAAGGACTGTTACCAGGGATGGTGAGGGACACTACACCAAGGGTCAGTTCACCAAGTAGACATAACAGTGTACCCACGAAACAATAGCTACATGAAGAAAAACTGAAAAAACTGAAAGAAGAAACAGAGAAATCCACAATTATATGCGGAGATCACAATACTCTTTCCCAGGAATCAATAGAACAAGAAAACTGAAAACCAGTAAGGATTCAAAAGATCTGAAAAATACTGTTAACCAACTTGACTTCATTTGACATGTCTAGAACACTCTATCAGAGACAACAGAATAGACATTATGTTCTTGTACTTCAGTTTTGATCATTTCTGTTGGCTTGTCGTTGAGTTCACTGATGCTTCCATTATTTGTTTCTGATCTGTGTCACTCAGCTACAGATTTTTATGTAACGGGAACTGTGTCAAACTCACAGTGTGCTTGTTGCCAAGCGTAGGGATTGGCAGAGAGCAATTAGTGCCTATCTGTGGGTGGCGCAGCTTCCACCAGGCAGCAGGAAATAGGGGCCTTCAACTCAGATTGTATTCAGATTTTCTGAAAATAGATGTGGGAGAAATAAATAAATATTCTCTGTCCCTTATCTCTGATTTGTTTCGGTGAGACGCTGAAGCCACTAGTTTTTTTCAGAATGTTCAAGGGTGATGTACACCTATTGGTAATTATCGGCCTAAAATAAACATACTTAGAAACAAACCAAAGCTAATGCATGGCTTTTATATTTATTTCGTAGTGACAATAATGAGGATATTCTTAACAATAGCTCACATTTATTGGGTGTTTGTTATGACCCATGCTAACTTCCCCATACTCTGATGCATTAAAGTCATTTATTCCTCATAACAACTCTGGTATCTACATTTTGTGGATGAAGAACAGAGGCATTGAGAGGTTCATTAACTTGCAAAAGTTTACACTGGCAGCGTCAGGATGGAAGCCTGGCAGCTTGATTCTGTAGCTGGGCTCCTGGCCAAAACACTGTGCTTTCATTAGGCTGGGAAAGTGGGTTTTAGGAGTTAATAAAGCTGCAGCAAAAGCTGTTTAAAGATATCCTGGAGCAGGGGACCTACAAGCTGAGTGTTAAAAGCCAAGTGGACCTATGATAGGAGTGGACAAACTGCTGCCTGTGGCTTGTTTCTGTATGTCCCCTCTTCCTGCTCAGCTAAGAGTGTTGTTTACATTTAAAGGGTTATAAAAAGAAACAAAAGACCGTATTGAACAGAGACAGCATGTGACCCACAAAGCCTAAAATATTCACTGGCTATTTCTTTTTTCTTTCTTTTTTTTTTTCTTTTTTTTTTTTTTTGAGACAGAGTCTTGCTCTGTTGCCCGGGCTAGAGTGCCGTGGCGTCAGCCTAGCTCACAGCAACCTCAAACTCCTGGGCTCAAGTGATCCTACTGCCTCAGCCTCCCGAGTAGCTGGGACTGCAGGCATGCGCCACCATGCCCGGCTAATTTTTTCTAT
>RJWJ010035746.1:0-16515 GCA_004363605.1 Indri indri
CATGCAGATTTAACCAAGTTAAGATGGGGCCATTAGGGTAGGTTCTAATCTGACTGGTGTCCTTACAAAAAGGGGAAATTTAGACGCAGACATGCACAGAGGAAAGACAATGTGAAGATACATATGGAGAAAATAGCCATGTCACTGGAGATGCAGCTACAACCCAAGGAACACCTGGGGCTACCAGAAGCTAGGAGAAAGGACTTCAGAGTGGACATGGCCCTCGCCTTACACCCTGATTTTGTACTTCTGACCTCCAGAGTTGTGAAAGAATAAGATTCTATTGTTCTAAGCCACCCAGTTGGTGCCATTTTATTATTGCAGCCCTAGAAAACCAATACGATTGCCTTCCCTTGAGATATTTAATTTTTAAGGATACTTTATGACTCAAAGGGATGACTTATAGTATAGCAAAATTTGACACAAGAGGGAAGTTGGGACCCTGATCACACCCTATACAGACAAGCAAGTGTGCTGTGTAAAGCCGAGGCTGCCACTTGGCCCATTGGAGAGTTCATGCACCCTCCAAGCCAACATCAAGCAGTGAGCCCAACTGCCATACCAACCCTTTACTGGTATCAATTTTAATTTCTTTGTCCATTAGTGTAGTACTAAAAAAATCAATTAGAAAAATAATTACTTTAGAAAGAAAATTCAGATGCGTATTTCTAGTGGAGTGCATATTTGTATCTTTTCACAGGTACACATTTTAAAAGATCACTATGGTTTGGGGGGATTTTTTTGGCTATGTGATTTTTTGTATGTTTTTCTAAGGTTAAAAATTAAACATACAAATTTACTATTGAAGTTGACAATATAAAAAGTTGGAAAAATTTTGAGGCTGGTTTTACACAATTCTAAAACCTGATCAACTTGACTAAATTTAATAACTTTAAGGAGGAAAAAAATCAAGTTTATTTATTTGGTTTAGTTGGCAAGACAGTTATGTGCTTAGCTAGTATTTTGTGAATAATGCTTTATTGTCAAAATATTATCATTATAAATATAGATCTACATTTAACAAATATATATACATACACAATGGGTAGCTTAAAAAACTGCAGGTATTTTTGTTTAGCAGATCAAAATGTCTCACTATAGCTAGAAATTACAATATCTAATAAGACAATTAGAATTTACTTTTTAAAAAAAAGCTTTTCCTTATTTTTTTAATTTTAGGATCTCTTTCTTAATGTAATCTTTCAAAATATACTATATTTTTTAGAAACGAAAAAATACATTTTTGTGTTTGTTCATGAAACGCCATTTTCTCAAAGAATAGCCATAAGTTTTGCTTATAAGAATAAAATTAAAGAACACAGCCATCATAGTAATTGAAAACTAAGCAATAAATGTCTTCTTTTTAATAGATGTCCTTTTTGATAAATAACAGAATTTAAAAATTAAGTTCCAGTTAGTATAATATCTGGGTGCTATCAAATGAAAAATTTTGTTTTGTTTTTAATGACTAGCATTTTTACATTTCTAATAGCAATCTAATAATAGGAATATATTATTCTCATTGGTTTTTATTTTGTCTTAATAGCAATAAATTATCTTTATATTTCTATAAATTACATGTTTGCTATTAATTATAAATCTGGAGAAGAAAATATCAGAGTTACATAGAAAATTCTAAAATAATGTTTTCACTTGATCATAAATATTCCCTCACCAAAAAAGGTTAAGTCTGGGAGAATTTCATTTCTTGTTCGATTTTGGAGCAAAATGCATTTATGTTTTTCATCCTATATTGATTTGAATAATAGAGATTCACTTATACTGTGAGCAATACTTTGACTTCTTTGGTTGGTAAGACTCACTAGCAAGTAAAAAGCCACTTAAGAGATCACCGTTAGCCCTGGTCACAAAGGAAATATATTAGTCCTTCCGCCCTCCTCATCTCTCTCTAATACTCTATTCATGACTTTGCAGATAGTAGTTTCCAAAAATGGCCACAAAAATATCCCATCCCACATGTTCTTCTTTCAATGTGAGCTTGACATTCTTCTCATTGAGCAGTGGGGTCTCCTCCCTTAAAATGGGGGAAGGGGAGGCTGTCACTGCTTTGACCAATAGATTATAGCAGAAGTGACCTCCAAAGTTAGGTCATAAAAGTGATGCAGCCACTGCCTTGCTCTCTGAAATTCTCTTTCTTTGAAGCTTTCAGCCACCAGGAAAGCAGCCTACTGCCCTGGGGCTGCCTTGCTGGGAGGAAGCCCAAAGTAAGCCATGTGAAGACACCACCTGGAGCTGAGACAACAGAAAGAGAGAAAGATGCTGGGCCAGCCCTAGCTATTCCAGCTCCCAAGAGCCACATGAGAGACCCCTAAGACAGGACCACCCAACTCAACCCTTCCCTGGTTTCTATTGGAAGAGATAAGACAATGATTGTTGCTATCTCAAGCCACTAAGTTTGGAGGCAATCTGACGTGCAGCAACGAAAACCAGAACAATCTCCAACTTTCTGAAGAATCCTCTTTTGTTTGAAAAGAAATGCTTCTAATATTGCTGCTTCATGTCCATTTAAATATCTTTTATTGTGAAATAGGGACATCAAATGTAGGTCAAGAGTCCCCCTGGCCCAGCTGTTCCTTATCCGAAAGAGAAAAGAGAAGAGAACCCTGTGAAATGTCAGGCCACGTGGAGAGCAAAGGGAGAGATTCGTCGCAGCTACCTTTCTCCACTGAGCAGTGGGCTAGTTAATTAAAGGCTTTTGTCACCTAAACCAGAGAGGGCAGAGAAGAAGGTGAAAGGCATGAGTACCAAACCACCGAGTTGTTCTGAAATCCAAGCAACGTGGAGTCAACATGGCCCAGGGGTTCTTTAATCCTGAATAGCAACATTTGAGCTCCAGCTGAGTCTATCAACAAGTTGTTGTTTTTATTCCCATTTTCCTCTTAAAAAGATGCCTTTTATTGCAAAAGTTACCAATGCCCATTGGCAGCAGCATGTTGAAGTGGAGAGGTCTGGGTTCCATCACTGCACTTACAAGCTGTTTGACCTTGGGTAAGTCACTTAAGTCTGCATTTTCATTGGTGAAATGGAACGACGACATTTGTTCCATTCTGACTGTCTTTCCGACTTTCTTTTCTAGTATTGGTTCTGCTGCTCATTAGCTGTGTGACTTTAGGTAACTGACTTAACCTTGCCGAGCTTTGGTTTAATCTGTGAAATAGTGGACTGTTCTAAATGGTCACTCAATCTCCTTCATCATTTTCTTCCTAGATTTTTGCAATCACCTCCTAACTTGCCTCTCCCTCTCTGATCCCATCCTGTCCCAAACCATCCTGCACATGCTTCCAGGGCCACCTTTGCACTAGGTAATACAGCTGTGCATTGCTGCCATCTCCCCCGTCCCCCGCTTTCAAAGATAAATCCAAAACTCAGCACATGAGCCTTTTCATGACTTGGGACTCCCTCTGCAGCCTCAGCCTCAACATCCCTCTATGCCCCTCAACCCCAGCTGCACCAAATCTCTCATCGTCCCCCAGTGGCAAGCCCCCCATGCCTTGGCCAGCCTTCTCCTCTTTCACCACACTGCTGCCTTCCATTTCATTTTCTAGCCTCAACTCAAGTATCATCTTTCTGGAAAGCCCTTTTTGACTCACCTAGGCAGGAGTTTGTTCTCCAGCTTCCTACACCAAAAACAGTCTAGTGAATGTTCTGAAGCTAGAACTTACCAGACTCATTAAAATGGCCTCTCTCTCTTCCAGCTCGATTTTAAACTCCCCAAGGGCGAGGACTCGTACACCTTTCATCTCATTATCCCCAACATCACGGGAGCTCATTAGATGTTTGCTGGACACAGAATGATGACCAAAGAACAAACATGAATATTGTTGTACCTCTGGTCATAAATTCACACCACTTGAGCTCTTTTGGGTTTACTGGGTTTTGGATCCTCTAAGTTTGCACCAACTGGTGAGAAAAACCTTCAAAATGTAGTATGTGACTGTGTTCCTTTTAAGTCATCACTGCACAACCAACTGGTTTTGGTAAAAGACCTTTTAAGAGACCAAAAATGCTACATTTTCTTTTTCTTCCCTGTATTCTGGAATTTGCATTTTAAATTCACATCCAGAATCAGATTTGTGTCTTAAAAGGCAAGACCCATGAATTGAAGCTCCCAGAGAATTTTCTAGCATGGGAAAGGCAGAGAATGAGTCTCATTGGAATTTGAAAATTATCACACATGCACTTTCCTTTCTCAATATTTAGACTCCATCCCCTGGAAGGCAGGCCACTGATCTTAATGTAAGTTACTCAAAAAACTGTGGGCAGCAGTCACGATTTGTTCTTCTTGTTTGGTCCCCACAAGAAAAGGGGAAAAACATTATGAATTGTATAATGAGTGTTAGGGGACCTTCAGAGCCGTAAAGGGGAATTTGAGAGAAGGGTCTGGCAGAAACCATATAATACATATTTTAGGAGGAAGGAAGGAAAGAAGGAAAGAGGGATGAGGGAGGAAGAGGGAAATAAGAAGAAATGAGAAAGGGAGGGGGAATGAAGGGAGAGAAGAAGGAAGAGGAAGGAAGGGAGGGAAAGAGAGAAGAGATGAATGAAGGAAGAAAGAGGGAGGGAGGAGGAAGGAAGGAAAAATAGAGGAAGAGAAGAAGAAAGGAAAAGCTCCCTGGAGTTTTTGCACAGCACTTGAAACACAGGAGGTACTTAGTAAGTATTTATTGAATTGAACCAGACTGCTCGAGCATCTTTCAGACCATTTTTCCTACTCCAGCCTCACTTTCTAAGCATTTCCTCCAGAGAGGTACACACAAAGAGAAAGCATTCCTTCCACCAATTCCACGCCCTTCACACCACACTTGGGGCCTGGCAGTGGGCCAGGTGTGCCCTGAGATGACAGGACAAACTGATCACGCACTGTCTTGAAGCCGGTTTCCTCGCAGAATGGTAACTCAACAGTCTGGGAAATACAAATATCCCTGGTAGGCAATTTACTCTTTAGTTGAAGCTATTGCTTTTTATTCATAAACAAGGTAATGAGCGAGCAGTTGTTTGACTCTTTTTTTGTCTGTTTGTTAAAAGTAAGGCCATAAGAAGCAAAGCCGAATGCAAACAGTACTGAGGTAAAAATAAACAGCCACTGTGCTGAGTGCCAGGAAAGAGCTTAGCATGACTAAAGGAGAAAATGTAACAGGTAAACTTCCTCCTAGCATCTCTTATGCAGCGGGAATCAATTCCTCGAAATACCCATACTCACAGCATCCTTTTTCAAATACTGATAATAGCCTTAGCTATACCTTTACCTGCATCTGGGGGAAACACAGGGGACCCCCACCTTCCCAGGGGAATTTAAACTTCTATGGAGGGCATATTTCAGGGATGGAACAATTTGTGCACCTTATACTTCGCTTGAGTGTCTATTTGTTTCTATTTTTTCTAAATAATATAACCACAGAAATCCATTTTTGCAGCATGGAAATTCCAAGTATTTATGACATAAATCGTATGAAAATAAGAATATTAATATGTGTCTACTATACAAGGATGCTCACAGAAATAAAAGCCAATTCTGAGCATGATAAATATTGAGAGGAGGAAAATGCTGAAGTATTATTTGCATAATCTATAGACATATACATTGCTCTTAATTCAATAAATATAAATTTATGTTTATTAAAGCATGACAAAGTGCATACTTTATTGATTAGTATGATAGAGCGTAATAGCTACATAGCTTTCAACAGTGTAGCTAAATGGAAATGTATATAAATACAATCTCCCTTGATGATAAAGATTAAGTGCAAAAACAAGTACTGTACTTGGACTATTTTTCATTCCACAATATTCATTAAAAAAAGGAAGACTAAATGAAATGAACGCTGATTTAAGTGCACAAAGTCCGTTTCCAGTTGCATCTCACCTGCTGCACACCGAGGGAAATGTAAAAGACAGAAAGAAACCACCCACTGGGGCTTTCTCTGCACACCATTCTTCCCTCTCTCTCTCCAAGGGAACTAAACATTTGCTTTTGTCCAAAGCCAAGGGCTAACGAGAGCTAGTAACAGCCAACAAAGTTGAAACAAAAATTTTTGCCACACCTGCACATCTTTGGTGCTCGATATGGGACCATGGGTTGCTTGGGTCCACATTGCTGACGACCAATGGTCTTTTAGCAGCAAGAGGAAGAGAAG
Organism: Indri indri; assembly: GCA_004363605.1. NCBI lineage: Eukaryota > Metazoa > Chordata > Mammalia > Primates > Indriidae > Indri > Indri indri. The sequence continues at coordinate 6,156 of RJWJ010035746.1, forward strand.
CAGTCTCTGGACTTACTGCTTTTTGCATTTTTATGGGTGCCCTCGTAGGCGTGATCGACCACTACCACCTGAGAAAAAACCTGCAAAGCTCAAGAAACAGCAATCCTAGCCCTAAAAGGTCAAGAAAGCGCTTTCAGGCCCCAAACGCTGAAGCTGTACCCCAGAACAGAAATCAGGGCCTCCCGCGCCACCGCCAACACCCCGCGGAGCCCAGGAACCCAGCTGCCCAGGACCCCAGAGCCCCGGGTCGCTCGGCCGCGCATGCGCCGAGGAGGGCCGGGCTGGGCGTGGGAGCCGCGCGGACAGAGCACACACAGTACCGGCTTGTCCATGGCGTTCCGCGGGGACTCGCTGCTCGGTGCCCGCGGCGGGGCGGGTGCAGAGACTTCCCTGCCGCCGCCTGTGTCGCTCCCTGCCCGCTGCTGCTCCCCGGAGTCCGCTTGGGCAGCGCACGGTCCGGCTGCTTGGGTTGTTTGCTGCTCCTGTGGTTGCCATGGCGACGGGCGATGCTCCGCCCGGACCCGGCTCCCGCCCCTCGCGCCGCGGGGCGCTCCCGGGCTCTGGGCTCCGGGCTCTGGGCACCTGCCGGGGGGTGGGGGGGGGCCCGCTCCAGCCGGCCCCGGGACAGGGACGTCCAGAGCTTTCAGCCCGCCTCGGATCCCCGGGCGCCATTTCCTGACTGTTTCTCATCAAGGTTCTGTTAGGTCTCAGCTGCATGTTATTTGCAGCATCACCTGTAGCCAAGTCCACGTATTTGGAATTTGCTTGAATGAGGAATTTTGACGGTTTCGAGCTTTAGGAGAAAAAAATAATTCAAAATGAAATTGAGACGGTTTCAACTTTAATTCGCACATCTTCCCACAGTCTCGAATTATTAGTCTCCGATTATAAATATTAGATTCTTCTCAACTGGAGCTATGTCAGTTACCTTCACAGCTATTTCTTAAACGTCAATGGAAATTTTTAACCTTGAGTTTTAACCTAAAGGTGATAGAGATAATTTCCTAAATATTGTATGGCCATCAGAATAATACCTGCATTAGCATGTGTGAATTCCGAGGAACTGTGCCTTAAAGGACTTTCCAAAGGAATTTGAATGGAAATATTTCCTATCTGCAAAATATCCTCTCATCTGGGCCAGCACTGTCCAGTAGAAATAGAACGTGCTGCACATGTAAAAGTTTATATTTTCTAGGAGACATGTTTTAAAAAGTAAAAGAAACAGTAATTTTAGTAATGTTTCAACTCATGAATTTGTTAATGAATAACTTCATTAACATGTTTCATCCAAAATATTATTTCAATATGCTACCAATATATAAAATCATTCAGCAGATATTTTACACTCTTTGATCACACTCAGTCCTCGAAATCTGGATGTGTATTTTACACTTACAGCACATCTCCATGTGGACTAGCCACATTTCCAGAGCTCAGTAGCCAATGTGGCTGGTGGCTACTGTATGGGATAGAGCAGGTCTACTAGACCATACGCCCTGGGGAGACCAGCCCCAAATCTCCATACGGAGGAGAGGTTGCATCTGCTCTTAAGGCCTGCTACAACTCAGGGACGATTATTCCAATTCTAAGCGGAGGCGGTAAAAAAATCCTTAAGTGACAAGAACACTCTTCAGAACCTAAGAAAATTGGAAATGGTATTTTAACTGGCAGCCTTTGTAGGTAACTTTGCCTACAAAGGGCATCTGCCACATGATACCTCCCACGTTAGCCTACAGAGAATGCTGGCCTGGGACTCAAGGTAGCTGGGTCCCACACATCCCTGCTGTGTCCAGGACCAAGCAGTGTCATCATCCTGCCTCCCTCTTTAAAATGTCATCAGAGTTACTTGTATACCCTAATAATCACCTTAAAACATTTTAGAACCAGGTCCTCAAGAAAAAAGTTATTGTTTTAATAGAGAGAGGCAAAAACTCAGCTTGGTCAAGGAAAGCAGCTCCCCGGGGAAAGACTGCCATACAGGGTGGGTCTGAGAAGGGGAGATGAAAAGCAACACTTTTCTAGGTGATTTTGTGCATTAACTCATTTTGTCTTAAAACACCCTCTAAACTTGGCCATTATCATTATTGTTCCTATTACAGAGGAGACACAAAGAGAGATGAAATGGCTTGCCCAAGACTACGTAAGCAGAAGAGTAGAAAGCTTGTGAGCCCTGGCAATGTGGCTGCACCTGGTGCTTGGCCTCTAGGCTCTGCTGAGATGATAGAAGGTTCTGGGTGGAGGAGGTGGCTCTAGCGAGAGGCACTTTCCGGGATGATGGCACACCGACACAGATCTGGCTGATTTCAGAGACCGGGGCTACGCCTGGGCTAATATAGTCTTTTGTAGTTCCCTGATCTGTGCCATCTTAGGCAAAATTGTGACCTAGACATTTTTGTCTTTGATGTTCCCTTCCTGCTAAAAATCCTTTGTTCCCTAGGGGTGTATGTTGTTCAGGATCCCGAAGCTAAAGCAGGCTTCCTTGGGTCTGGCCTGGGTCCCAGAGCTTCCTAGCCATGCTGGTCTACCATCTATAATTCACATCTCATCGCTTCTTGGCCTTTTGGCTAAGATCAAGTGTAGTATCTGTTCTTATCAGTTTAATACTTAACATCGCCCCTCCCCTGGGCACTACTCACAAAAGACCCCCTTTTGCCTTCCCTATTAATATTATGGATTAATTTCTGCAGTGAGAAATTTGGGGGCCGAACAAGATAGCTGGCTCAGCTGGCTCTCACATCCTTCCCACAGCCATACTCCTAAACTCGACCTTCTGGAGATGGAGTCAGCTCTGTGATAGGACCCTTGAGTGAGATGACGGACTGGTGGGGAAGACACTTGAGTTGAAGGAGCTGGTAAGCTCCTTAGGTCTTGCCTGCCCTGACCATGGCAGAAGGGGTCTCACCATTGATGGAATTAGACTAACCTGCTTCAGGAAATAATTCAATTTCTTTCTTTTCCTAAAAATTGTAGAGTAAACCTCAGTCTAAAACCCCCAACTAAACTGGTCTATTAACAAGACATTTACCCTTGGTCCCTCCATTGCCCAGCACACAGTAGGTGCTCAAAAACCACCTCTTGAATCTAAGCCTAAGTGAATGAACACATAGTGTTTTATTCTTGTCCATCCACGTAGTATCATAAGGCATCAAGACAAACGATACATACAGTTTTACATACAGCTGTAAAATTTTGGATCTGAGAATAACTAGATTGTGATTTCATTTCATAGAAACAATTGGCATTTTATAGAAGAGAAAACAAAGACTCACTGGGGGCCACACAGCTATTTATTGACTGAAGCAGGACTGGAAACCAAGTCGCCTTTTTGTGCTGTGTTTTAATACATTTCAATGTTAAAAATCACACTTTTCTTCTCTAGGCCTGATTTTCAGGATCACAAAGCTTTACAGTCTCTGTCCCCTCCTTGGTGTTCCATGATTTGTCATTTTTGCCCCTCACCACTATCAAATAACAGTAACTTCTTCCTGTTTTACCAGAAAATAGAGAGAGAGAGAGAGAAAGATTACTCAGCAGAATTTTATTAACTGTTTAACCTCCATAATTTGGAAGGGAAATTTTTATTGCCTGTCACAAACTGTGGGCTAGCAAACACCAACATAAAATGAGGGAATTATCAGCTCATGAATCAAAATCCGTATTATAAAACGTGGCAATGGTAGAATTCACTGTTGGTTAGCTAACATACCTGTATTTCGACCTCATTCTCCTCTGCCTCTGCCACAGAGACAGGAAGTTCTAAATATTTCCCAGCCTCCCTTGCAGCTATGGGTGGCCTCGTGCCTTAGTTCTGGCTAATGAACCGTAAATGGCAGTCTACTAGGGCCCCTGGGAATGCTTTTGCTTTTCTGTTGAAAGAGACAGATTCAGCTGTCCCTTTTTCCAGCTGGAATGCGGCCATGGTGTGTTGAACTCTTGCAGTCAGCCCCATTATAACCATGAGGGCAAAGCCATTTAAATGACTGAAGTGATAACTTTGATATCTTTGTGTCTCTGAACCAACAATAGCCAAGTGCCTCTGCTTGTTATGTGGAGAAATTAAACCTCTATTTATTTAAAGCATTGTCAATTATGTTTCCTGTTACTCAAAACTGAAAGCATTCCTAAGTGATACACCAACTGACAGCCATTCTTAGATATTTCTGTGCATCAATTTTATTTTACAAACGTAAGAGTCCTAAGTTGTATAACTGGCATTAAGTTTCACCACCGTCCCAGCCTCAGGGGTGGAGGGGTGGTGCATGTTAAATAATCAGTGACTAAAATCTCAAATTGGTTTTGCTCAGGTCCGCCCAAGTACAGATGCTGGGTGGGTGGCATCTCTTCCCCTCCATGACAGACCCCAGCTCCCTGGGTGTCCAGAATCCCACTCTCTGTTTTCGAGGTAGGGGATAAGAGGGATTACGGGTGACCCCGGATGTTGAAGCAGGGATGTCTACCCTGTATTAATGAGCCAGGCAAAGGCTCCAGGCACAGGCAGGTGTTGGTGCTGTGGGAGATGAGCAAATGCCCAGCAGTGGGTCTTCCCTGGGATGCTTTTGCCTGATGGTGCTGAGATAAGCTGCAGGCACAGCTCCTCTCACTCTCAGATGCTCCCTGAAGGATCTGTGGGGTTGACTGTGGACAGCACTCACTCCTTGCAGGTGCCCTTTTCCTGCTGGTCATTGTGGTCCATGGGGACCCTAAGCACCATCCTCAGGTCCCTCCTGCCACTTGGCTACTAACAACCAGGTGCTCCGTGACAGTGCTCCGTGGCGTCTAGGCTGCCACTGCCATGCTGGCTTATGTGGACAAGTGGTACCAAAAATCATGGTAGTATACATTTGTCCTCTTTGGCTGAACACCATCCAAATCGCCTTCCTATATTTGGAGAATTTCCCACCAAGCAGAGTCCTCTAACCCCTATAGAAAGTAAAAGTACCAAATATTTTCCCAGGTACGCTTACATCATCATGTGACCCAGGCATGACTGATTAAATGCACCCACCTTGGACTTGAATCAGGAGCTAGCAATCCAAAAACACGGGACAGTGGAGAGTACATTCTGGCAGAGGATGGCAGTAGCAATGATGGCATTGAGTTCCCAAGAGCAGTCATGGCAACGGTAGCCTCCAAAATAGTGTATCCAGGAGCCATGGGTGTAGCAATGTCCTCGCCAGACTGGTTTCATGGCAGCATGTCTGACTGGGCTCCCAGTTGCATCTGAAATATCGTCCTGGCCACCGTTTTCCCAGCCTCACTGTTCAACTTTCTCAGCTATTCTGAGCTGCCCAATATCCTTTTAATACGTTCTTTATTTTGTTGTTTTTGCTTCAACCAGCGGTGCTCAATCTCCATTGCTCGCAATTCTGAATCCTGATTGATGCAGCCTCACATTAGATACTACCCCATCCTTTAAGTTTGTTTGGCTACACTAACACCAGGCTGGTGTGTATATAATGTAATTAATGTGCATTAATTAATAAATTAATATTTATTAATTAATAAATATTAATTAATGGAAGGCATTCTGAAAGAGGAGAAGGAGAAATGTAAAGTAGCATAGTAAACATAACCTTCTCAGATTTGGGGAGCAAATTTTTAAGAGTTTCAACTCTTCAAAGGGACTTTCTTTGTAGGGAGGAGGAGGATAGTTTGCTAATTCCTAGCCCCGCTTATCAGTTGCAAATGTACATTATTACTCAGGGTTCTACCAGAGAAATAGAAACTGTAGGGTATATGTATGTATGCATATATGTGGGCATGCATACACACATACACATATATATGCAAACTGTATATGTTATATATATATATATAAAGAGATCTATTTCAAGGAATCGGCTTACATGATTGTGGAGTTTGGCAAGTTTGAAATCCGTAAAGCAGGCTGGAAACTTGGGCAGAAACTGAAGCTGCAGCCCACGGGCAAAATTTCTTCTTCCTCAGGGAAACCTCAGCCTTGTTCTTAAGGCCTTTCAATAATCACTAACTGCTCGCAACAAGTGGATACAAAATGAATATAAGAGAGATATATTTTGAAGTGCCATTATTTGCAAAATTTTAGAGATAAAAATACTTTTAAAATGAAAACTTAGACTCCACCAAAAATAAAATCTTACGACCTAGAAAGCTAAGCACACAGGATGAATCCTTTTTTATCTGAGAAAACATAAAAGTGCCACAGAAGGATTAAACAAAAAAGGAACCTACCAAAGTGAAAACCCAAAAGGCTTTTCTACTGTACTTTAGACTTGTAGAATCATGATTTACCAAAATATTTCTATGTAAAATATAGACAGTATTACCAACAAAACTTACTGAGGTGTCCAAACCTCAATATCTAACAGTAAAATTTAACCAGCAATTTTGGGTGTGCAATTACAGTGTTAAATGCTAGCATGAAATATGCATAGTAAAATTACATTTATTTTTTGCCAAGGTGCAATGTTCTAATAGAAATAATAAAGCTTCATAAAATGAATTTACCATTTTATCAAAACAATATTTTCCACCTATATTTGAATATAGCCAATTCATTACTTAAATGGTTGGAAACAATTAATAATGAAAAATAAAAATGGTATAAATGTATGAAGAGTTCCTTGTACAATAAATTGCCTTTATATTGTATATTTTAGTTTGGGTCTTTGAGGTATGGCTTCAGATTATCAAAAACAAATGAAACAATCTATCCAAGAAACAGCTGCTTTCTGGCACTTGAATGATCTTATTAATAGTTTTTAATATTGAAATGTTAAAGCAAGTTCTCAGCCAAACTGAAAAGAGCATGTGTCAAAGTTTTGTTCCAAATCCTCCACAAGAGAAGCAGCAGCCAATTCAAAGACGTCCCTTCTGTTAGAGGTATTTATAGAAAAAAAGAAGCCGCCATTAAAAAAAATTTTGCAAACTTGGAAATAAGAAAGAAGGAAGCTTGTGTGACTTTTCAGTCTTAGAGTGGAGCGTTAATAACTGGCTCACCCAAGGATTATTGAATTCTTTAGGGGAATGCACCTCTGTTTGAGTGTTGTTGATTAGGGTGCAGACTCTGGGAAGTTACAGGTTAACTCATAGATTTCTGTTCAGTAAAAATGAAAATGATTTCTGTCTGAGAGAAAAGATAATCATAAAAGTTACCATTTTAGTGTAATGAAGGACGCTAGCCAGTTTGATATCTAACTTTGCATTCTTTCATTGATGATAAATAATGCAGAATTTCCTGTAAGTCTTAAAACAGATGGATCTCTAATTAATGAGTTAAAAAATCTTGACATGTGCTGTTTTATCTTTATATAGGAATCGTGGTTTTAAATTTTTTAAATATACTTTGACATTATGCAGTATCAAATCTGCTTGGTAACATCAGACTCCTCAAAAGGCACATGGTCAGTTGAGTGGGTAGGTAAGTACATAACTTTTCCAGCAGGATTTCTTTAACTCCTTCAAGTGTATCAGAAAACTGCTCAGAAATGCTAATTACTTCCCAAAAAGAGTTATAAATTATGACTGCAAAAAATTTCTGTACCAGACCTTGTTTGGGACAGTTTTCTTTCTCAGTTGCCATTTTGAATTTGGAAAACATTATGTGTACCGTCTACCATCAATTGACAGAAATAACCATAGAATTACACTCTATCGCAGGATTATACTTGGGGAGGTACATCAGGAAGAAAATATGCCAGAGAATTCCTAAAATTGGGCACTTAAAAAAATGTCTCCTGCCAATAAAGAGGAGACTTTGTCACATGCCTCTACATGCTTCGTGGTCTATATTCTCCTTTCTGAAAATGCAAGCCAGAAAGGGAAAGTGAATTTCAAAACGCCTCATCTTTGTGAAGCTGCTTTGATGAAAAGTAACAGAAACCCATTCAAACTGGCTGGAGGAAAGAGGACAAGGTACAGGGAAGATGCAGGATTATAGCAAGGAAGGGAAGGAGGAATGGTCTGAAGACAGGACAGAAGCCTCCGACTCCTTGGTCCCCCCACCATCCCCGCATGAGCTGCTCCTAACCCCTACCTCTCTCTGCATAACTCTCTCTGCAAGCTTTAGCTTCCCCCATGCGCACAGCTGAAGGTTGCTGCCCAGTGACCTCCAAGTTCACAAATCATTCAAGCGCCCAGAAGAGATGGACGGGCAAGTGTGTCTTAACTCCGATTCCTGGAGGGAAAATCTTGGATCCAGCATTCACCTTGGTCCAATCAGCTCTGACCAGTGAAACCAGCAACACAAAGGGACCACCCCTATAGGAGGGAGGAAGCTGTCAGAGGAGGAAGGGCATGAAATAGGCAGACACCCAATAAGGTGAGACCTTGGTTCCCTCAGTCTGCTATAACAAAAGACCATAGACTGGGTGGCTTAATTGTAGGCTGGAAGTCCAAGATCAGGGTGCCAACACGGCCAGTTTCTGTTGAGGGCTCTCTTCCTGGCTTGCAGATGGCCACCTCCTCACTGTGTCTTCACATGGCCTTTCTCAGTGCAAGTGCCTGTAAAGGGATCTCTCTCTCTCTCTCTCTCTCTCTCTCTCTCTCTCTCTCTCTCTCTCTTTCTCTCTCTCCCTGCCATCCTCTTCTTATAAGGCCACCACTCCTACGAAATTAGGGACCTACCCTTATAACCTCATTTAAGCTTAATTACCTCCTAAAAGCCCTATCTCTGAACACAGTCAGGTTGGGGGTTAGGGCTTCAACAGGTGAATTTGGGGCACGCAATTCAGTCCACAGCAGGTGTCTACCTCAAGCTAAAAGGAATCACTATGAGGATGCAGAAACTTTCTTCCCACTCTTTCAACCTCCACTTCATGCCATAATTTTTCATTCATTTATTCATTCATTCATCAATCGGACAGTGCTACACACTATACTAGGGGAAAAAGCTGAATGGAACACTCCCTGCCCTTATGAATCTCCTTGTCTAGAAAGATGGCGAGATCTATAAATACCAAAGAAACAGTGCGACACTATCTGCATTTACAGGGGGTATGTACCAAGGTTTCTGAGTGCATAGAGAAAGAGGACACCGAATGTGCCAGGGACTCAAGGAAGACCTGACCTAGGCAGGCTTTGCATGGGTCCCAACCCTGAGTGAGACCTACCTCTCACTTTACATTTGTTTAGTCTCCTTAATATGTTTTTGTTATCATGAGATTTTAGGTAAATTATGAAACCTCTCTTTCCAGGTTGTTAAAACAGGGATGATTTCTATTTGAAATCTATACTCCTTAAAGTCTTTTACTGTCAGCAAAGAGCATTTGTAAAGTCCACTAAATTCCTTGAATGAGTAAAGAATTTTCTGTTCAAGGAATATATTTGGTCTCCTTAATGGCCAACCATACTAAACCTTCCATTTTCTCCCGAATCAATTCCCTAGTGGGTCCATCAGCTCAAGACTGATAGACAATCAAACTGCCATCACCTTCCTTATCCACACTATTCTTAGATTAAGATAATCAAGGTCAGTCTGGATAGAAATTTTTTTTAAAAAGTAATTTAATTACTAAGCTAGATTTTAAGAGAGAAACTTAAGCAGTATATAAAGACTTCAATAAAATTAGTGTTACTTTAATATAATTTTTAAAACTTAAATGAATCTCAACTTATGCCACTTGCCATTACTGCTATTGAACAACCACTGTTCATTGTCTTGGGTTTCACTCCAGGCAAGAATGGTGTGACAAGGCTTTAGGGAAACCCTTTTTTCTGGGGTGACCCTACAAATCCCCTGTTTTCAGGTGAACTCTGGGATAGACCACCTCAAGACTCTAGATGTACAAAGTCACATAATTTAGACTCCACAATACTGGCCATTTGTGATAACACAAAAACTGGGCTCAGTGTGTCTTTTTGCTATTTGTAAGGAAGGAATTTGCTAAGTAAATGAATGGTGTATACAAAATTTATTTGAAGGGAAAAAATTTAGCCTGTTGAATCCTCCTGTAAGTAATTACCTTTTTCAAATATTTGTAGGCACTCCAGAGAACTATGTATTCATAAATCATTGATAAGTTAATTGGAAAGCATTCTTATGTATTCATCAAATCTGATACCCTGAGGACCCCTGCTAAGTAATGCTTTGCTATCTTGGGCCTAATTGCTGTGGATATTTAAAAGTAATGAACACTGTACTTTTTTTTTTAACATGCTGAATTTCAGTTATTTGTTTGAATTACTGAGAAATGCAGATATATACGTATGTATGTGTAAATATTTGAAAATCCCTCTCAGTTTTCCTTATCTGAATTTCCCTCCCCTCTCCCCTGCAATTTGATAGAAGTGAGGGTGAGGTGCCTCTCATGGCTGACCAGCCCAGGTAATGCCTAGTTTACCTTTGGGACAGTTCTGAGAAAGTTAAACTCCAGCAGGCAAG
>RJWJ010035747.1:0-16522 GCA_004363605.1 Indri indri
ATATTATAAAATTGTTCCAGTAATCTATTGCTGTATAACCCCAAAACATGATGGCTTAAAACAACAACAATCATTCATTTTGTTCACAAATCTTCAACTTGGGCATGCTCCAGAAAGATGTCTTGTCTCTCCTTCATCCAGCAACACTGTGGTAGCTGAGAGACCTCAAGTTGAGATGAAATAACCATTTTGAAGGTAGGTCACTCACATGGCTGGGAAGTTAATGTTGGCTGTCAACCAGGAGCTTGTACTCAGCAGATGCCCAGGAACCCCCATCCCTCTCCATGTGAATCTCTCCACAGCGTTGCTTGAGCTTCCTCACAGTATGGTAGCTCAGTTCATTATTATGAGAATGTAAGAGGATATATTAGCCTGTTCCTGATGCTATAACAAAATACCACAGACTGAGTAATTTACAAAAAACAGAAACTTACATTCTCACAGTTCTGTAGGCAGGGAAGTCCAATATCACAACACCAGTAGATTTGGTGTTTGGTGAAGACTGCTGTCTGCTTTCATGACACTTCTAATTAGGTCCTCACAAAGTAGAAAGAGGAAGGGGAAAGGGCAAAGAGGATTTAGCTAGTTCTCTTCAGACCCTTTGTAAGGTTCCTAATATCATTCCTGAGGTCTCTGCCTTCCTGAGTTCATCATCTCCTAAAGGCACCAGCTCTTAGTGCCATCACATTGGAGTTTAAGTTTCTACATATGAATTTTGGAGAGACACATACACTCAAATCGTAACAAGAGAAAACAGACCGTACTTCTCAATCTAAGCGGAATCTAGAGAGATTGCAAATCTATTCTTGGTTGCTTTCCCAAATCTCAGAATTTATAAAGGAGTAATAATAAGTAATAACTGGTGAAATTCCTACCTTAGTCTCCTTAAAAATTATTTCAAAATGATTAGTTAACTGAAGGAATCTGAATTTCTTCTCCTTTTACCTCAAGCAAATGTGGTAAGCAAAAAAAGGAATATATCATCCCAAGAAGAATTATGGAGATATGTGTTACGACCTACGGCTTCATACAGGGGCAATGATTTTTACCTTATTTCCATTTTATAGTTAACTGCTTTGGACACTGAAAAAACACAATGGATCATAGGGAATATTATGTAGTATTTATATGTAAATAACAAACAAATACTAGAGATAGTTTATGTTCAATAGCTGAGATCTAAAAGATGTACAAATGGAAAACATTTCCTAAACAAAATCTAAGGTTGATAGGTAAAAGTGGGTCAAAAACTCTCATGTAAACATCAGAATGGCATATTGACATAAGTTAAATAATTAATTACTTAATTCAGCAATAGTTACTGTTTGCTTACAAAGTGCTGGAGATACTGTGGAAAGCAAGAGAGAGAAAAAAAAAGACCCTTTACCTTCAAAGATCTTTTATTTTAATTAGGAAAATGAAAAGTAAATAAATATAAATTACTAGACATTGTATATTCTACCTTGCATCATGTTTTAAAACAAAATTCTCTAAATAGCTGATATTCTTTTAGGTCTTTTAAAATGAGGGGGAGAGAAATAACATAAGATATGCTCCTCAAACAAGATCAACACTGTGAATAAGATTCATGTCATACATGCCATTGGTTCAGAAATAAAATTATATGGTTTGTTATTCAATGCTGTTATAGAAATGTAAGGACCTAAATCAGATGATTTCCTTGATGATACACATTTATTTTTATTTGAATACTACTTATAATGGAGGGGGCCAATAGACCTCAGGCCTGTGACTCAGGAGGTACAGAGAACAGGAGACTAAAAGAAAAAAACATTTAAGAGACTAATCAAATAAATCTCTCAGCAATATGGTAGCAGACTCCACTATTTCAAGGCATGCAGAGTGAAACCTCTCTGAGCATGTAGCTATAATTTCATGTTACATAATAGCACTATTCTGTTCAGCATGGTTCTTCCAAACAAAGGTCATCAGATAGGTCTTTTATTCCTGCGGTTCAATATTCACCAGAATATTTCAAATTCACACTTCCAAAGACAGATCATTTTTGAAAATGTATGTAAGCAATACTATCCCCCCATAAAAACCCCTTCCAGTAGTGGGGAACCTGCAGTCATCTATTACATGTAACTGAAACTTAAAAGAAAGCATAACTATTAATATGTTTATTTTTATCCTTCCCAAGTCTTCTCATTTTATTTAAAAATTTTAATGGGCTGGGTGCCATGGTGACTCACGCCTGTAATCCTAGCACTCTGGGAGGCCGAGGTGGGAGCATCACTTGAGGTCAGGAGTTCGAGACCAGCCTGAGCAAGAGCAAGAGCAAGACCCCATCTCTACAAAAAATAGAAAAATTAGCCGGGTGTGATGGTGCATGCCTGTAGTCCCAGCTACTTGGGAGGCAGAGGCAGGAGGATTGCTTGAGCCCAGGAGTTTGAGGTTGCTGTGAGGTAGGCTGACACCACGGCACTCTAGCCTGGGCAACAGAGCAAGACTCTGTTCTAAAAAATATACGTATATATATAAATGGTATAGATAAGGTTTTTAAAATAAAAGGATAATTTTGAAATAATTTTTAGTATGTACAGAAGGAAAATATATAGTAACAGATACCCTAATTAGATCAATGAATTGTTTTTTTCTTATATATTTAAATTAACATAATTTTTATTAACATCTGTCCTTTAAATATTCATAATCACCATGTAAATATTAGATGGATACCTATGTAAATTTAAACAGTTTTATATACATAGGAGAAATGGAAATATATTCATATTTATCACTGATTGCATACAAATCTTTTAACACATCTTGTATTCTTGTCTTTGAAAATAAAGAAATGGTGAATTGCAATTATTATAGTAACTACTTTCCTGATATTTAAATGTTGAATTGTGATTCAATGACAAAACTCCAAATTGGTTAGTTTACATAATGTGCAGAAGTATAGACTGAAAAATCTGCAGCATAATTACTGGTAGCAGAATAATGAATAATTGTGCATGTTCAAACAAATCCATTAATGTGACACATAAATTCATGAACATTTATGAGCAATTAATATTCTGAAAGTTAGTGAAACTGGATATCTTATATTATCTTCCCTAAATTAGAGCTATTTACATTCTCTGACCAAGTTAACTACTTCTGTCTTTATATGTTTGATTTTTCTAATAAATATGATTTTCATATTTTTAAATCACAAATGAACTTAATGCTCATCTACTGAAATATTACATTTGCATTTGGAACTACAGGCAGTTGTTCATCAAGATTTAGTGCTTTTCTTTTACTTATCAGACTAAGCTAAACTAGTAGCTTACCTACTAACGATCCCTAATATTCCAGGAAAATATTTAATCAGACTATCGAACTAAATAATAATATTTTTGTTTCAAAAATACTATCTCAATGAATTTACACCTTGAGTTGGAGCAATAACAAAGTAAAATGTGAAAAAACTTTGTCTTTGCTTAACTCACTGCTTCATTTCTTTGAGATAGAATTTTAAATAAAAATATTATTGTTAAGCTTCAGAATCTGATACATTATTTGAGAACTCTTAATTTTCATGATTATTTATATAGAAAATCATAATCATTTTTTAAATGCAGGTTTGGAATCAACCTCAAAATAGTTTACAAAATTAGTTTTAACTTTATCTTATTTGGATTAACGTGACTAGCTCTCCAGAGGCCAATTTTATTTACTTTTATTATCTCTGGTAAACTTTTTAAAATTCCAACACAGTACAAACTTTATGAAATTTCAAAACCTGTCAATATCTAAGAGTTTTAAAAGAGATGAGTTCCAGTCTTTCACTAAACATGACAAAACCTTTATTTGATGGTCATGATTTTTCTTCAAAACTAATGACTAATCTTACTCCAAGAGTCATGTGAGTGTTAATACCAAATCTACAAGTTATTTGGAAATAAGTTTTTTTAAAACAAAATTTTTCTGTTATCTTCCAGTTTTAGCAAAGTTTCTTCTGCTACGGAATGATAGGAATGGGGGACACAAAAGGATTTTAGTATAAATTTCAAGTTAAAATTAAGAAAGGTTGAAAAAATTTAAAAAATATATAAAATTAAGTATATTGTAACCAACTCTCTGAACAAATTTCATAATCTCTATATGAATTTTATAATCCTCTCTTTCTTATAGGTTAGATTCTCAGGCCGGCAGGGCATCCTCCAGATCAGCCTCCAGAAAAATACATGGTTTCTTGGAGAGCGTGATGACTTTCATAATTATAAAAATATGCACTGAGGTAATAGACTGAGTAGATCTGTCCATCCCACCCAGCCTATATCCTAAAAACTTCTAACAAATACTGAATAACAATGTCATCAATCTTGTGGGTAAGGGCTTCTGCATGTTGCTGTATATCACATCAACAGAAAGACAGCAGAGCAGGTTGTTGTCAAACTAGCAATATTTAGTGAAGGACAGGAGCATAAATTCGCAATAGGAAATTTTAGACAGAAAGTTGATAAAGTTAATGAAAGCTATATATTTTCTGATATATGTATACACATATATATATATACACATATATATTTACACACACATAAACACATGTATCATTTGATTATGGATTTAGCATGTCTTATATGGTATGTAATACTAAATAGTTTAAATTTATCTTAATTAAAACATTTTTATCAAGACAATTCTGTGAGTATAAGTCTAAATTGTATGTGAATATTCACATTGGAAATAAAGATTTATCATACCTCTTTCATAATAGCTTGATCTTATAATCGTCATATAAATCACCATGTACATATGTTACAATAATGTTACTTTTATAGATTTATTTACTAAGTTCACCAGGGAATACAAAGTAGATGTCATTAATATTTATGAGCTATAGTATTGTGACTATAGGCTATAAATGACAGAATGCTCTACATAAATAGCATAAGTTACAACAGTTAAAAAACGCAAAATGAATCAAGTGGCTTTAAAATATCTTCTTTTTAAAAAGATAATAACTTTTTAAAAGTTACCACCAGAAGTAAACATGAGCCCTGCTTTCAAAGGACTCACGTGATTATGATGTTAGGACCATCTATATAATCTCCATTTCTTTTCTTTTTTTGAGACAGAGTCTCACTCTGTCGCCCAGGATGCAGTGTGCCATGGCGTCAGCCTAGCTCACACAACCTCCAACTCCTGGGCTCAAGCAATCCTGCTGCCTCAGCCTCCCAAGTAGCTGGGGCTATAGGCTGAGCCCCATGCCTGGCTAATTTTTTTTTTTTTTATTTCAGCATATTACGGGGGTACAGATGTTTAGGTTACGTATGTTGCCCTTATCCCCCGCCCCCCGAGTCCGAGTTTCAAGCGTGTCCATCTCTCGGATGGTGCGCATTGCACTCTTTGTGTATGCCTATACCCGTCCCCTTCTCTCCGTCCCCCCCTCCCCCCGCCTGACATCCAATAGATGTTATTCTTATATGTACACTTATGTGTTGATCAGTTAATACCAATTTGATGGTGTGTAATTTTTTGTTTCTATTTTTAGTTGCCTGGCTAATTTTTTTCTATTTTTAGTAGAGACAGAGTCTTGCTCTTGCTCAGGCTGGTCTCGAACTCCTGAGCTCAAGCAATGCACCCGCCTCAGCCTCCCAGAGTGCTAGAATTACAGGCATGAGCCACAGCACCCAACCCTATAGTCTCCATTTCTTAAAGTCAACTGTTGTATATAATGGGACTTAGTTACCACAGTGACAGCTCATCGTGTTCATAGGTTCCACCCATACTCAAAATGGAGGGTACTATACAAGGTCTAGGCTCATTGCAGGGTCATTTTAGAATTATAACTATCTCAGTCACATTTAGTTATATCTTTTAACATTATAAAACATTTATAATTGGGTGTCTACCCACTCAAGGGGAGTTTCCAACCTTGTAGGTAATTTATAGTACAAATAATTCATGCTGCAACAGAAAGGCTTTGTATGAACTGAGTGTGTTCTCTGTATCTAAACTTTCACAACATCAAAGCAGCATGTTTCAGTAGAAGAAGCCTTTGGGGTCATGAAAATTTAAACATTTTTCTAACTTAATTATTGGAATGTAATTTATCTTTCAGTATATTAACACACTTACTATTGTTACGGTGTGGGAGTGTTAGAGATTACACCTATATATTTATTTTTTTATTTTTCAAAATTTATGTAATATGCATATATTGTTTTTAATAATAAAAATGAAAATATTAAATCACAGCTTTTAGAAACATTTTTCAATATATAACTTTTCTGTAATTGTGCGGCCCTTGAATATGCATTTCCTTGTTAGATCTTTGGCAAGCTCAGACAGGAGAGTTTATCTCTATCTTTGTCACTATAATGAACTCCACAATTTAGCATCTGTTGATGTAACTGGTTTTTATGTCCACAGAAGATAATTGACATTTTTACCAAAAATAATCAAAAATAGTTTTTAGAAAAGTCTACAATAATCTGTAAAGATAAAACACAGAAACATGAATGTTTGGAGAGTTAGGGAGAGATTACTGTCTCATTTTATCATAATATGCTTATTATGATAATTTTGAAAAACATATTTCTAAATATTTTCAAATTTGTGAGAAGCCTATTGGGTCAAACTATCAATATAATATGCTAATACATTTTCTTTACATTAATAATAATTTCTATAACCAGTATTAAGCATTCAAAAGAAACTTAAATAATATCTGTCTCATATTTACAAAAAGGAATTTAATTTGAAATTTTTGAAGTAAATTATCTTCTAAAAACTACTAGACATCCTGTTTACAAATGATTCACAATTATTGAGACTGTTGTTTTTTCACCCTGAAAGCATTTCTCCAAGTAATTTAAACTATAGTCTGAAAAAGTTTTAGACATAATAATATTCTCTGTTTTTTTAGTGTGAAGCAAAGCTAGGAAGATAGTCCCTTACGCTTTTCTCTAACACTCTACCTTACTGAAAAGTGAAATGAACATGGCAGAATGCCAGAATTGTCAGAACACTGAGAAAAGCAGGTAAGTAATATTAAATAATAGTTAAAATAAATTAAGAAGGAAGAAAGGTTATCTTTTTTATAATGTTAGTCTGGGGATTTGAAAGCCTTTTGTTTTCAACAGAATATTGCAATGGCCAGTCATTCAAATTCTGAAAAAAAATACATCAAGATGTTACCTAACAGTTTGGATTCAAAAGCAAAATTTTAACAAAAGTTGCAGATACAATGTGTGCTTTGTCTATTTTATCTAGACATTTATAAATATCAGAGCTTATAAACCTAACACACTAAAATTCTCAAAGTATTTTCATTTTTATTCACACACACACACAAATGCCCACATGCGAATTGTATTTTGCTAAGATTCTTATTGTCCAGCTGTAACATCTAAGTATTATTGCATGAAAATTATAATGTGCTGTCCTCAATAAACTACTTGATTAATAATTGATATTAAAATAATACATGAGATACCCTAATTAATATTTTTATGTATATGTATATGTAGTTTTTTGATTGACAAGTAAAAATTGATATACAACATGGTGTTTTAATATATGTATACATTGTAGAATGGCTAAATCAAGTTAATTAACACATTTATTATGTCACATACTATTTTTGTGTGTGTGTGGTGGGAACACTTAAAATCTACTCTCTTAACAATTTGGAAGTATACAGTATATTGTTTTAGCTACAGTCATCATGATATACAGTAGATATCTTTAATTTCTTCCTTCTGTCTAGTTAAAATTTTGTCTTTGACCAATATCTCCCCAACCCCCCCACTCCTCAGCTTCTGTTACCCACTATTCTACTCTCTGCTTCTCAGTTGGACTTTTATAGGTTCCATACATAAGTAAGATCATGTGTTCTTTTGTCTTTATGCGCCTCACTTATTTCACCTCATATAATGTCCTGCAGGTTCATCTATGTTGTTATAAATGACAGGATTTCCTTTTTTAAGTATGAAAAGTATTGTGCAATGTATATACACCACATGTTATTTATCATTCATCCATTGATTCCAAATCTTGGCTGTTGTGAATAGTACTGCAATGAACATGGGAGTGCAGATATGTCTTTAATGTATTGATTTCTTTTCCTTTGTATATACACCCAGTAGCAGGATTGCTAAGTCATATGGTAGTTCCATTTTTAGCTTTTTGAGGAACCTCCATACTGTTTTCCATAATGGCTGTACCAGCTTACATTCTCGTCAACAGTGTATAAGGGTTCCCTCCTCTCCACATTGTCACCAACACTTGTTATCGCTTGTCCTTTTTATTAATATGATAGCCATTCTAAAATGGATTAAAGAATTAAATGTAAGCCCTGAAACTATAAAATTACTAGCAGAAAATATAGGGGATAGCTCCATGACATTGGTCTGGGCAATGATATTTTTTTGTGTGTGAATCCAAAAGCACAGGCAAAAAAACACAACAGACAAATGGGATGGCATCAAATCAAATCAAAATTCTCTGTATAGCCAAGCGAACAATCAATACAGGGAAGAGGCAACCTATAGAATGGGAAAAATATTCGTAAAGCAAGCCATACTACATCTAATAAGGGATTAATATCCAAAATATATATGGCACTCAAACAACTCAATAGCAAGAAAATAAATAACCTGATTTAAAAATGAACAATAGAACAGAATAGATATTTCTCAAAAGAAGACATGCAAAAGACAATAGGTTCATTAAAAAATACTCAGCATCATTAATCATTAGGGAAATGCAAATTAAAATCATAATGAGCTATCACCTCACACCTGTTAGAATGGCTATTATATTTATTTTAATGAACTATAATAAAAATAACTGCAAGAATAGAACATTAAATATTATATGATTTTCCTTATTTTATTTTGACAAATATATCATATTTCCAAATGGAAATCAATTTTTGAATGCAGCATATCTTGCGTACAAACTTTCTTGCTTTTCAAGGAATGTTAGACTAGATACAAGACATTATCTATTGCTATTTTTTAAAAATCTGGATTATTAAAAGTGGGAAGAGAGTCCTTTATATTGACGGTAATTAAATAGACATCTATAATAGTGTGTGGGCAGGGAGTTAGTTTAAATGTGGGTGTATGTATTTCCTAATTAGGTCAATAATTTTTAATTTATAACTAAGAGGAATTTCAACTGATAAGTGGATAAAGAAAAACTATTGACTTTTTTCAGGAACCTGTTATAAAGAAACAGTACATCTTTTATTTCTTTATCAAAAAACCTATTACCTCTCCTACATTTTCAGGATTTTTTTTTTTTTTTTTTGCATTGCCTCTTTTCATTGCTGGAATTAAAACAGGTTATCTGAATGTTTAAACTGTGATCACTTTCAATGGTAAATGAGTTCCACAAGTTTACCATCGCCATGAATATTTGCTTAACTACTGCTGAGACTTATTTGCCCTGGATTTGTGGGGAATAGTATCCACATTTTATTATGTGAAGTATTTACATAGAAAATATAGGATTGCTACTTCCATGGAATTTAGATAATAAAACAGATAAAATATCATGAATTTCATGTCCTGGTCAATAACAGGAATCACTTTTCAGTTGTGATTCAATCTGGTAGTTACCTTCTCATACATTGGAAATGCTCAGAATCTTATTCAGTAGTTCAGTATAGGGAAAATTCAAAAACACAATGGAGACATAGTTATATAGCCAAGCTGATCCTACAAAAAAATAGAATCTAAAATTTAAATAATAAAAGCTTAATCATGTATTAAAAGAATACGGAATACTTTTTGGTGATTGTTCTACTTCCAGAATTGAAACATATTTTTTTGTTAAGGTAAGTAAAAAAGGGATTCTGTCTCAAAGAAACAAGAATCAAGAGCCGTCTGTTTCAGATGAAAATAGCTTGGGATACCTTGGAGGAAAGCAGCCAAGTGTGGGCAGTGGAAAACACGTTCAAGCTATACTAGAGCAGAACCAATCTAACAGTTCCCTTTTAGCAAGGCATTGGAAATCAATATCAGAAGCACGCTATGTATAATTTATAGTCATTTTGTATAACTATGCTTACCTCCTTCATGAAATGTATATATACATTTACCTTCAATTTTGACCCCTGTCCTCTGCCCCAGAACCTATATTTAAGCACCAAATTAACATCTCTGTTTGAAGGCTCAATATGCCTCTCACACAGAATCATTTCGAACAAAACTTGCAATTTTCCTGGTTATAAAGACCTACTTTGTTGCTGCATCTAAAACAAAATAACAGTGTCATGCTAAGTGTATATAATGCCAAAACCCTGCCCAATTTCTTTCTGTCTTTTACTTGTGTTTGACCCTGTAAACCACCAACTTGCTAACGTTATTCTTGAATCTGTCATCTCAAATGATTTTGTTTACATAATAGTTACATAATACTCGTTCTCTTCTGAATTGTGTGTTCTATATCATATCCTGCCTACTTCACTGTGGCCTTTGTTCTCACAATTTACTTTGAGTGTTTGGATGAAGAATTTTAACTCATAATGATGACAGAAGTTAACACAATGACAGTGATAACATTGAAAGAAAGAATAAAGGAAAATTATACTGAGATATGACAAAATGCAAGTTTTTCTGCGGCTTTACAGAATGCCTTCAAGAATACAGTTAAATAAACAGAGGATAAGAAGCAGCAGTTGGTTGGGGATTGCTAGAGTAAAAGAAGCAGCAGTTGGTTGGGGATTGCTAGAGTAATTTGTCAACTGAAAATCACAGTAAAGACTGGCCAAGAAATATAAGAATGGTAAATGAGAAATTGCTAGAGAATTCAAGAAATTTGAAAAGAAAAAATGAGCATTTATCAACATAGGATTCTAGGAACATGTCTGTATCCACCAGATAGGTGAAAGAAATCACGCCATTTCTTTGAATGGAAAAAAAAAATTGTACAAATGTATTGTTTAAGGAAATTGTGACTGTAAGATTAAAAAGGAAACAGTAAGGTATCATGGAGGGCACATTGCTTGCAGAAGCTATTATCCCTAGGGTTGAGGAAAGGAAGGGAAGAAGCTGAAATTATTAAAACTTAGAAATTACAGAAAGGGGCTGTGGAGCTTTTGGCTTCAACTTCTGAAAAGGGGGCACTTGTATTTTCTTGCTACTGTGGGAAATACGTGCTTCTGAGGGGTAAAGCGTGGCAGGCGTGGCAATCACTGGAACTGCGAGGATAAAATAAAACCAATAGGAAGCAAGTAGGCAGGGTCAGGTCTGCTTTGTTCCTCCATCTTTGCAGCTTCCCTCTACCACCTCCTACTGGCAAAGCCTGTCAGAGCAACTCTAATTTTTCTTCTCTTTTTAGGTTTGTTCTATTATTTTCTCCCCACTGTGTTATTATTTAAGTAGATTTTTTTTTTTTTTACTTTGCAAACACCTTTTTTAAAAAAATTCAATTGAATACAATGACATCATGATTTATAAAAAAATTCTTTATGCATCTCAAAGTATTTTAGAAATTAGCATAGGTAGTATGACTTTAGAGTCCACAGAATTATGTGAGCAACTAATTCATTGTGTTTACATTTATAATTAAACTCTATGCATAACTAGAGGGGAGTTGTACTGAAAAGAGCAAAATCAATATCCAAACAGATAAAAATAAGTGTGTCCATATGGGTTATAATGCTTGGAAATAGAAAAATATTAAATTGATATTAAATTCTCTTTTTTTCTGGTATTTTGCTTGATTAGGGATAATAATGAAATTATGTATTCATCAAAACAAATCAGAGATATATTGTAGTCTTGATGATACTGCAACATCAAAGACTGAAACTACCGAAAGAGTATTTTGTTTCTTGGGAGACTTACTGAGGACAAAAGCAATTAATATTTTATTTGAAATATAAAAGGCTCTAAAATATGAAGGAACAGGTTAATATAAACTTCATTTTTGATCTCAACAATTATAACATCCAGGTGATCAATTTTATTTCTTTTAGATCTCATAAGTTTAGTAGACACGAAAATAATAATTAGACAGTTTGAAAAGAAATGTAATATATGCAAAATAAATTTAAATATAAGATAAAATTAATTTTAAACTATTATTTATGAAAATGGGTAAATTAATTATAATTTCCTGTTTTCTTTAAGGTAATGTAAATGATGATTAAATTAATGTTCATGCCCCAAAACCAAAAAAGGATATTTTATGTGCAGTATACCTAAGCATTTGTGGCTCTGACGGTAAGATCATGCCTATTCTAAAATGATAGCAATGCCAACTTGTGGGCATAAATAAATCAGAGCCAATCATGAACAAATAGGGTAAGGAATGCTGACATCAAGACTGAGATGAAGCTTACTAATCACATCATTCAGCAATAGCTAGAGGAAGCCATCATGTCAATTTATCCCCCAAATTATATAATTCAGCTGAAGGATTGTAAGTAAATCAAAAGCTTTAATGATTATCTGAAAAACAACATGATCATGTCAAACTGCTCAGCCCATCTTAGAACCCGTGATTTGAGAAAGAAAAGTGACCCTGGAGTTGTAAATGTCAATAGCAAAATAACATGTAAAGCTAGTTTGTGAGCTTAAAGAAAATAAGGAGTAATGTGAGTTCAATTTCCTTTTTTTGTTCATAATCATGAATCCCTGTAGGTGACTTTTTTCTGGTCTATTTTTCAAAATTATCTAGTATTTGTAAGATTATCCTTGTTAATATCTTGTCTACACAATTTATTGAGTAATTCTTGAAAATACCTTGCCAAGCGTAGCAGCTATGAGAAATTCTTGAACATTCTCAGGATAAAAATTATGTATTCTCTCCTCTAACTTGGTATGTCAAGATCAAAAACATGTTTATGTATATGTGTCTCTAAATTTATTAAAAGTTAGACAGTAAACCAAGTACACATTTAAAGAAAATTTTTCATTCATACCACAGTCCAACATTATGTATATAGTTAGCCATTACATGCTGATGATGGAGAATTGGTATTGCAATACATACTTTGAACTAGTGTAAACATAGAAATAATTTTTAATAGAAGCTATGGGAGTAAATTTACATTTTCATTACATTTATATTAATTATTTCTATGGAATTCATATTTTATACTTTTGAAAAATAAATGAGTAGCCATAAATAAAGTTAAGCTTTTATACCCTAGAATATTCATTGTACTTTTTGTGTCTCTATTTTAGAAATAATGATCTTCACAGACAGCATAAATGAATTTATGTATCCATTCACTTAAAATAAGTTTAAGATGCCAAGTAATACCTAACTGATATTTAATAACATTTTAATTGAAAAATGTATAGGAAATCAACATTGAAACCCACTTGTATTGAAAGATTGTTTTTGAAATTCTAAGAAAAAAAGTGGAAAATTAAGATCTACTTTCTGAACAATAATTTCAAATATTTTTTACAACTTGTCTAATGATATATTTATACTGGAGAATAATTGTTTTCCAAATGTATGTAAGTTTTTAAAAATCACAAAATTGTACATACATATATTTATTATGTACAACACGATTTTTTGAAATATGCATATATTGCGAGTTGCCTAAATCAAGCTCATTAACATATGTATTATCTGACATATTTATTTATGGTTTGAAGACTTACAATCTGCTCTCTTAGCAATTGTCAAGTATACAATTTATTGTTATTAACTATATCACCATGCCCTACAATAGGTATCCTGAAGTTATTCCTCCTATCTAAGTGAAATTTTGTATCCTATGACTGACATCTCTCCAATTCCTCGTCCACCCCACCACCATTAGCTTCTGAGAACCACCACTCTGCTCTCTGCTTCTATAAGTTTGATTTTTTTAGATCCATATATAGGTGAGATTATGTTTTTTGTCTTTTTCTGACTGGCTTATTTCACTTAACATAATGTCCTCCAGGTTCACCTATGCTGACACAAATAGGATTTCCTATTTCTTATAGCTGAATAGTAGATAGGAATTTTACACATAAGATTCTTTTCAGATTTATACTATACCCACTTTGAGGTTCATAGCAATAAAATATTGACAATTTTGCAGCTATTTGCTAGAAAATAAATGTTATGTTTGTATTTAGTCACATATTCTACATTGTTATTTTGTATTTTCAACATATTTTTAGAAGAAAAAACAAAGGACATATATATACATTTTAAATTGCATTTTTCTGTAAATGTGTCTCTTCCAGAAATACGGTTATAATACAAAGACAAAGGGTAGGTAAAGGAAATAATATTAATAATAGCTTGAGCTTAAAAATAATATTAATATTAAAATAGGACAAGTGTAAGTAAAAAAAAGCAGGTGGTACATAATATAGCTAAGAATATTAAAAGACTCAAACTGGGCAAATTAAAAAAGATAAATCAGAATTAATAAGAATTTCATAATTAACTGATATTATTTTCAAAACGGTAGAAATAAATAGTGGTTGAAAATATACTTACTTACACTGAACACTGCAACATGTTGCATGAATGAATTGTCATTTTCCCTAAGAGAAGCAAATATTAGAAACAGAAGTATCTATATACATTGTGCATGATGTACATGCATTATATTATATATGCATAATATATGTGTATGTATTTGTGTGTGTGTATGTGTGTGTATCTGTGGTGTCTGTTTCTGTATGAATGAGTATATGGAGAGAGAGAGAGCACGTTAACAACTATTATCTCAATATACTGGACTAGAGAGAAGAGAAAGCTAATGTTTAAAACCCACTTCATAAAAGTACTTTACCCTATTTACATAAGCTCTTCTGCAAATTTCACTGGCAAGTTCTTCCCTGAAACACTACTGAAAAGGGCCACTATAGAATTCTGAGTAAAGTTCAGGTTTTTTTTTTTTATTTCCTGATTCAAAATCCATTAATTTCCTTTTTACTCTGTGGGTTCTGCTGACCTTTATGATAATGTGAAAAGTATACCAATAACGAAGGGTAGAGATAAAAATGAGGTTCTAGCCTAGAAAGAAATTCATAATTTTTCTCAAGTGATATCAAAGCTCAGGATTTAGGTGCCAATTAAATTCTTTTAAGTAGTGGTATAACTTACGTGAAAGAGAATACTTTTGCACCAACTGTTTTTACTGCTTTGCCATTACTTTTTATATTCAAATAAACCTTTAAACAAAAATGTATGTGTGTACCATTTTCTCATATTTATTTACCTATGCAATTCACATTAACATAATTTAGTAATCTTACAAAAATTATTATTAGCAAAATTATGTACGTTAGGAAACTGAAAATCAAAAAATCTAAATTATGTTCTAATGATTTCACCAAAATATGACAGCCTATTCTTAAATCACTATCTCTTTACTTTTACTTTACTTCCCAAGGACAGTGATTTCTAAGCTTTCATTTTCATCATCATATTTTGTGTTTTATTATGATTTATCTCTGTCAATATAACTCATCCATCTGAAGGTAACATGCAGATTGAAAGGATTGAAGTGAGTGAATTTAAAGATCCCAATCAAATGGGTACTTGCTGGTAATGGGCTAACATTTGAGAAACTACTTTTATGTATTAGGTCTATTTACGCATTATGTTTTAATAATATCAATTACATTAAGTATTTTATTCTTTTCCAAAGCATGAGATGGGGACTCAGAAAAACGAAGTAATTTACTTAATGTCTCTCAACAGTGGTTGATATACAGAGTCAAAGCCATGTCTATTTGACCTCAAAATCCTCATTCTTTCAAGTAAACCATAGTAGTGGCTAAAAAGTCACAGTAACATAGCATCCAATGAGACCTCTAGTAAAACTCCCTTTGGTTAAAAGAAGAAGTTAAAAGGAAAAATTAATACAAAATGACCACTTTCAGTGTTTAATCTAAATGACGAAAATCACTTGTACTTGCTTGTGCTTGAACCATTTAGAAACCTTTGCCTGAAAATAAATATTTCTTTATGATGAAAGCATTATTCAGAAAATCTTTAAAGAAAACTTACGTATAGGTACTAATCATATAAAAAACAAATTACTGTATTTTCTTGACAATAAGAATTTTCTTAAATATTTCTAGCTTTACAAATAAATTGATGTTGTCTATCCTGGTCTGTGGAATTCAGTGTTGTAGATGTTAATATTCCAGTATTAACCTTCGATATTGGGGTGAGAAAATAAATTTTACTGCATATGCAGCAACTGACCATCAATGAAAATTAACATTTAAAAAATAATCTTGAATTCTCCTCTGTTTCAGAGCTGCTTTTAGAATAATAGATTTTTTTTTAGGAATGAAATGTGAATTTGTCTGTAACTAGATTTGACCTCTTTACTAAATGGCAGAGTTCTTTAAAATGTGTTGGCTTCATGGGAGTCTACTTTATTGTCACATTGGATGAACTATTACAGGACTTACTGCTGAGTATCAAAGTAGGCTACATTTGAATCTGCAAGTTGTACCAGCATAATTGTGCTACTTATCCTGAAGTTACCTTGGATCAGGGCAATGAAGTTACAATGTGCACTGAGGCCTTGGCGAGCTAATTTTTCCATCCTTGAGTCTTTTATTTC
>RJWJ010035748.1:0-16477 GCA_004363605.1 Indri indri
TGAAGTAAAACATTAAGAAGTGTTAAAGAAAAATAGGAAAAAAATTTAAATCTTATAAATTCAGAAAAAAACTAATTTAGAAATGATCCTTACCAGTAATGTTAAATAATTTAATTCATTCATTTATCAAGTGTATCTTAAGTTCTGACTATGTGCCAGGCATAGTGCTAAGTTCTAGGGATGACAGCATATCATAGGAACTATTTTCCAAAATAGGACAGTATTTTTATTAGAAGGAACTCAAACCAATCCCATGAAGCGAAAGGAGATATGGGTTTAAAAAGGATGAAAAATTAGATTGGTTTCCAAGGAATACGTAGAATCGTTTCAGCCCATAGATTAATGTATCTGACCCCACCCTATGAGCTACCCTGGAAATCCTGTTTTTATTCTTAGGCCAAGCATCAAGAAACTGAAAATCAACCAACCAAAAATGACTAAGGGAGTTAGGAGTTTTAATGACTAATGGGAGAAGCTTAAGAAGAGCTAAATATAAACCATTTGACTATATGGACTGACTAAACCAGGTATAAAAATAGAAAACTGTTGGGGAGGTGGGGTATTGTTTTCCAGCACACAAAGAGATAACTGTGGGAGTGAGCAGTAAGATGGAGTTAGGAAGAGGAAACTTTTGATAATATCAGAGGAAAAACTTCCTGTCAGAGAAAAGCATTAGATTAATACAATCTCCAGGGGGAAATGTTAGAAGTTCCACTAGTTGATAAGTTAGGAGCCCACTAACTGAAGCTCTGGAGGATGCGTTGCCAATATCCCAGAAGGAGAATGGGCTGGAGGTGCCTCTCAGTCTCTCATTTACACTCTGCAGATGCAAAGGAAAGGAATGGAAAACCATCAGGAAGGAGAGACCAAGGAAAAACAAGTGTGTTCTCAGTGGAATATGGAAATGGATTACTGTGTGTTTCAAAGTTACAAACTATTCAGTTAAATCCTTTCTCCCTCTCACTTGTTGCTTCTCTCACATTGGTTTGAATCCAAAGGACTAAACAGGCCCAACGCTCTAGTCCCTGAGGAGGGAACTGGAGTCCCGCTCTTAATGCGACTAACTAAAAACAGTACAAGAGATGTTATTTAAAAGAAGAAGAAGAATGTCAACACTTGCCATACGTAACAGCTCAGATTCCTGGTTCTCTTTCTCCTGTACTGAAATGAGGAAAACATGCAAAAAATGTCAGCTGGTCAAGGTGAGTTAGTCCAAGAGTGTTGAGTCTGTCTGATTTCCGCTGACTTGTCTACACACTTAGTTCCACTACAATGACCACTAGGGACTCAGAATGGCTCCTGATCTTGTTGGACAGGTGCAACTTTCAATCAACTTATACTTGTCTCTAGTCTGACCATGCCAGAGAGGCCCAGCCATTAATTATCTTCTTTTGCCTTCTTAAAAGGGCAGGGAACAAAAAGCTCTGTTGTTGAAACAACTGCCTTTTTGGGTTTTGTGACTAGGCACCTCTGCTTGGCTTCTATCTCCAGCTGGGGGGTTAAAGCCCAGTTGTGTTATTCTCATAACTTCTGCCTGGTGGTTTGGACCTTAGCTCTTTTAGTTAATTATGTGACTTCTGACTTTAACCATCTGCAGTGCTTCTGGATTGACAACTGGCCGCACTTTCTTTTTTTTTTTTTTGGTTTCCTGATATTTTTTTCCCCTCTCCTAGACCTCAACTATGACCTTAACGTTGATTCATAGAATTTGGTAGTAATCTTTGCTTTGATCTGTAGGGAAATTTTTAAAAACTGACTAAATGTTGGAGGCTTAATCTGCTCAGCTTTGCTGGCACAGAAACTTTCTACTTTTCAGGCCTGTGCCTACTTGCCATGTAAAAACAAATCCACTTTTCTTTTGACATTCCAGGTGTAAATGAACAATTACAAAAACAGTGATATCTCTCCTAAAGTAATAGATTATATTATAGTTTAAATTATCATTTAAGCCATAAATGATTAGTTACTAGTAGCCACATTTACAGGTAAAGGGATTTATTTATTTATTTACTTTTTACTATTTTCATCTTTTTTTGTGTGTGGGCAAAGAATCAAGGTAGTGGGATCTTTTTGTTTTGTTTTAATATGAGTAGTTAGAAATACAGCTTCTAGAATAATCATATAATATATGCAATTGGTTTACCAAAACATTACCCACCATAGCTTATTATGTGTGCTCTATAATTTTCTTGTGCAAGTAAATTATTGTTATTTCTTTTAAGTACAGCTGGTATTCACATTTTTTCCTCCATTTATAATTTAGAAATTTTGATCAAAAGACAGGTAAATAGATGGTCTTTCTTGATGAGTTATAATTAAAATGCCAAACATTTACTTATGTTAGGAAATAGCTTGCTTTAAAATACATCTATGCATATGCCTCAAAGGGACCAACATGACTTCAGTAGCTGAAAGTAATTATAATAGAAAATTGCAATTCTACTCTATGGTGGAGTACAAATACTTAAGCTCCAACACTTGTTAGAACCATACCACAGTTTGCAAAGATTTTCTGATTTACAGAAATGTCAATTTATTCTCACCCTTAGATCCTAAATCTGAATCTTAGGGATTGAGATTCAGTTATACCTAGTTTTATTGATGAGCATCAGGTTAAATCACATGAAATACTATTTTAATTGATAAATAATAATTATATATATTTATGGGGTACAATGTGATGGCATGATCTACATAAAGAAAGATTCAATCAAGCTAATTAACATATCCATCACCTTACTGACTTACCATTTTTTTGTGTTGAGAACATTAAAAATCTACTCTTTTAGCAATTTTGAAATATAAATTATTATTGACTGTGGTCATCATGCTCTGCAATAGATCACTGAACCTTATTCCTCCAGTCTGACTGAAACTTTGTGAAAATGATGGGTAGGTAGCAATGCCTGAACTGTATGTGTGTTGTCAGGCCTAAGGGCCTCTTCCCCTCTTGTCAAGAGTGCTTTTTCTCCTTTCATACAACACTGAAATCACCATTTTTATAGGCTAAAAAGGTCAAATGTTGCCAGCTTCATCAGGTTTAATTACATAAAATCAGAGTATAATAAGAAATTTTAAACATAGCTACCTACTAGGCATTCTATTAGACACATATTTTTATTATATTAGGCTTTTACAAAAGTTTGCAAGGTTGGCATCGTTATTCCTATTTGTAGAGGAGAAAATGATGCAATTTGCCAAAGTTGACATGGTTATTAGGTTCTGCTTTAAACCGCTGCTCTTTTCATTGCACTATGCTGCTTTCTTAGATGATTTCAGAGGTGATCTCTCCAATTCCCCCATCTAGTACATGAATTCTTTCTAAAACATATCTAAGATTTAGTCAAGCAGCCTCTTGTTATATGCACCAATGTTTAACCTGCCATCGAACACTCATTACCTTTAGATAAAACCCATTCCAACTTTGTATAGCTTTGTCATAAAACTTGCATTTCTGTTGAATCAAAATATGGTTTCCTGTAATTTTTACTTCTTCTTGTTTCTATACTCTGGACAACCTAGAACAAGTCTAATTGCTCATGCATACAGCAGTCTTTCAAATACATGACAATAACTGTGATTTTCCACTCCACTTCAACATCCCTAATTCTTGAAAACATTCCTATATCACAGAAATTGTTAATCATCCAATTACGGTCTATTATGTAATAAAAAGCATGGCAAATGATATCCCTTTACTAACTGTAGAATATGATTTCAGCTACCTGCTTTTCTGGGTGAAAACACAATAGGAAAACAATTAGTGAGAAAGATACTCATGGAAGCAAGGATTGGGCTTGTATACATTTATTTTCTTTTACTTCAGAGTAAATTCAAATGTTTGTGCAAATAAGATATATTCCTGAATACTGCCATGTTTGGTACCTTGAAATAAGATATGTATTTGTTCTGTTTATTGATTAGAATATATAATTCTAGTTGTCGAGGCATTAAATAAACGTAAAAGAAGAGGATAAGGAAAAAAATGCATAGCTGATACACTACAGCATGAGTAATATCAATTTGAAAAGACTTTTTAAGGCTTGTTTCATAGCTAGGGCTTATGGTATAGACAGGCCCTGGACTGAGGGAACCCTATGGGTTGAAAATGGACAGTGACTGCATTGCAGATACATTCAGAGGGAGACCTGAAGGACCCAGTGGAGAGGAAAAAGCTTCCCAATGAGAGAAGCTCAGAGTAGTGCACCTGATTATCCTTTTGACGTGCAAGGAGAAGTGGCCCAAGGTGAGAATATGTAGAGATTCCTGGACAGTGGCCAACTGGTAGGGGCTTAAAAGGAAAAGGGCTAGAAAATTACATACACGGAAGCATGAGAAAAGGCATGTGAGATGTGGGGGACTGGCACAAAGTGTGAAGTTTTTGTATTGCATGTTAATGGCCACCAGAAAGCATCTACCACTGAAGAAGTATTGAACACCAAGTCCACAAAAATGACTCACCTGGTTGATGTTGGCAATTCCTTGTTATTGGCCACCCCGAAACCAGCATGTGAGTACATGCACAGAGCAGCCACAGTGGCAGTGATGGAGGCTGTTTGGCACCTTGGAAGAGGATATGTATTTGTTCTATTTATTGATTAGAATACATAATTCTAGTCCATCAGCATGGACTTCCATTCACAAGGCCAATATAACTATTAATATTTCTGCCTCTCAATTTCAACACTGAGTCCCTGGCATGGTATAATTGATGAGACCAACCTGCCACTTCATGACAAATTGGCTACACTGGGCCCCCTCCATCCTAGAAAGGATGGGATCATCACGGGGATAGATACCTATTTCAAGTATAGATTTGCCTTTTCTGCCCACAGAATCTCAGCCAGCTGTGCTATCTGGGGACTTAAAGAATGACTTGATCCACAGGCATGGATCCCAGACAACATTGCCTCCAACCAGGGAAACCACTTCAAAACGAAAGAGGTACAGGGCTGGATCCATTAGCATAGGATCCACTGATTTTTATTTTTTTATTTTTTTATTTTTTTTTTGAGACAGGTTCTCTCTCTGTCACCTAGGAAGAATGCAGTGGTGTCATCACAGCTCACTGCAACCTCAAACTCCTTGGCTCAAGTGATCCTCCTGCCTCAGCCTCCTGAGGAGCTGGGACTAGAGACAAGCGCCACCATGCCCCGCTAATTTTTCTATTTTTTTGTACAAAAGGGGTCTTGCTCTTGTTCAGGATGGTCTTAAACTCTTGACCTCAAGTGATCCTCCCACCTCAGCCTCCCAGAGTGTTAGGACTATAGGTGTCAGCCACTGTGCCCGGCTGAGTCCATTGATCTTATCATATACCACACCACCCTGAAGACTGGACCCATGACAGGACCATGGGATTCACTGATCTTATACACCACACCATGCAGAAGCACCTAACCTCAGAGAGTGCTGGAACAACCTCCTAAAGGCATACTTAAGCTTCAGCTCAGCGGCAATCCTCTGAAAGATAGGGTACCATACTTCAAGATGCAATGTGTGCATTAAATCAGAAACTTTTACATGGTGCTGTATTCCTAACAGGAGGAACGCATGGATCTGGGAATCAAGGAATAGAAGCAGAATTAGTCCCACTTGTCATCTCTCCCAATGATATCCTGGAGGATTTTGTGCTTCCCACAACTATGAACTCTTCAAGGTTAGAAGTACTGATCCTGAAGAGAGAACACTCTTTTCAGAAGCCAAATAAAGAGTCCCATTAAGCTGTAAGCTATGGCTGCTACCAGGGTACTTTGGACTCCTTTTGTCTATGGATCAGCAGGCCAGGAAAAAAGTAACCTTACCTGCAGGGTAGTTTACCTTGATCAACAGGAGGTAGTAGGACTGCCTTTACACAGCAGGGCCAGGAAGGAGTATGTGTGGAATTCAGGTGCTTCATTTGGGCACCTCCTCATACCTCCTTGGCCCACTGTAATGGTTAACAAGCATGTGCAGCAGCCTGGCCTGAGAAACATATGATTGCCAAAGGCCCAGACATCTTAGGGATAAAGATTCAGATAACATCACCAGGTAAGGCACTTAGGCATGCCAAGGTGTTACCTGACAGTGAGGGGAATTTAGAATGCATAGTGGAAGAGTAAGAGGATGAGTACCAATGAAAGCCCTGAGACCATCTCCAGTGACGGGGTCCATTATTTGTCCCACTAACTTCCCCCCAAGATTCCCCTCATGAACAGAGGCCCCCAGGAGCCATGGAAGAACTCTTCCCCCAAACCTGAATGGAGAAGAAGATCCATGCAGTGCAAGGGGTGAATTGTGGTGGCACAGATCTCCTACTGTGGGGAGCATAGCTGACTGGTGGCCTCAGTTCTGGCTCCTCTGGATCCGTTAGTGTGTTTACACTGGGGATTCACCTCCCACAGGGAACTCTCAACCAATGACTGAGTAGAATGAGGCTACTCTTCCCAATCCATTCCTGCTAGACACAGAATTCCTATGACTGGCCCTTTTGGTTTGAGAATTCCCCAAGTCCTTAAGCCTGGCCAAAACTTCTTAGAACTGCCTTGTAATCTGAGACCCTTTCTACCCAGTCCTTCTTCTTCCTCCCTCTCTTTCACAGGTGTAAGACCTGCATCATAGTCCGGGTGCTTTCTCCACCTTCTGCTCTGTCTTCATTATCCTTCGTAAGTTTCCACCAAATAAATATCTTAGCTGTCTAATCTCATCTTGGTGACTGCTTCTCAAAAGACCTGAACTAACATAGAAACCAAATCCATTGCAACATTCCCCACTGTCATCCCTGGCCAGATGTGGGTAACATCACAAATTTTTCAACAATGCCAGTATCCTGCCTCTCTTCACTAATGATAGGAACCAGAAGATCCTTCTTCAAAGAGAACCGAAATCCATTTTCCAATCTCTTCTTATCATAACTCTAAAAAATAAACAAACACAGTTCCACTTAATATCTTGGTAGCCTACGGAAGCTGAGTGTGGGAGATGGAAAATACAATTAAATAGTTAAGATGGTTTTACATTTAACTTTTCAGCCCAACTAGATTCTTTCACATCCACAACCTGTGTCAGCAATGCCCTTCCTTGTCTATCATCCTGCTTGTAGGTCTTCAGCAAATATTTCTTGAATCAGTCCTTGTACTTCTTCTCATATCACTAGTTAAGAGCTTCAAAATACTTGAGGCGGTATACAGATGACCGCTTCACTTCCTTCATTTTCTCACATGGGAGGATTCCACCAACAGAATCCAATATTTCGCCCAGGCGACTTTGTTCCAGTCTCTTCTCCCACTTGCATCCTCTTCTAAGGTACACAACCTGCTTTTCCTGGTTCCTCCTTTTCAGCATGTAAAACATACAATGTGTACAAGTAGAGCAATCGCTCAAATCCTCGTTCTGACTCTTATTCTGAAAATGTTGGCCATTCATTTACCCGGAGCCTCATGTCCTCATGGAAGTGATGTTACCTCCCTTAGCTGGTTGCTAAAAGTATTAGATAAAATTACAGCTATAAATTATAAAAGGGCACTCAAATATAATAGTTATCATCATTTATTACTCTTCTCCCCCATTCAAACAGCTCCTAAATCATAAACCTTTCCTTAACAAACATTTTCTAATTTGACAAGACGGAGATCAGTTTACTCTATTCTTTGCCCTCCACTCTGAACATGAATTTACTCTCATTCCATATAGGATTTATAAAAACAATACTATATCCCCATCTGGAAACATCCAAAACTGCTTTGCTATTCTCATTCTGTTTTCTATCTATCTTAGGTAGTATTTTCTTTCATATTTTACATTCTTCCATAGCGAAAATACCATAAATGAATAGCTATTTTGACACATCTAACCCAGTGATCTGCATAATTAAGCATATAATGCATGCTTAAAATGATAATTTTGATAAGTTGTACTGAAGTAAAAAAATTTGTTGCCCCTCCCTGCCAGATCCTTCCCTATAGAGCCTCTCTTGGTGAATCGTATTATACTTCCTACCCAAAGATAAAAGGCTCGGCCATGTGACTTGATTTGTCTAATCATTTGTGAGTAGAAGTGACCACTCTACTCACTCATAGGTCACTTCTAGACAGAGGCATTAAGAGCCATCATGTGGTTTACCATTTCTCTTTTCCCCTTTTGTCATAAGAAAGCCAGTGTTTCAAATAAGGGCTGCTCCTTCTGCTTAAATATCCAGTGGAGAGGACCCATGGCAGATACGTAGTGTGAAAAATAACCCTTCGTTACAAAGAGATTTTGGACTTGCTTGTTTCTAAAGCAAACCTAAAGCCTACCTGGTATAGTTTGGATATTCGCCCCCTCCAAATCTCATGTTGAAATTTGATCCCCAATGTTGGAGGTGGGGACAGGTAGGAGGTGTTTGAGTCATGGGGGCGGATTCCTCATGAAAGGCTTGGTGCTTTCCCTGTGGCGATGAGTGATGAGTGGACTTTCACTCTATTAATTCCCATAGGACCTGATTGTTAAAAAGAGTCTGGCACCTCCTTCTCATTCTCTCTCCTCCACCTCTTGCCATGTGGCCGCTTCCAGCCACCTTCTCTTCACCTTCTGCCATGATTGGAAACTTCCTGAAGCCCTCATCAAAAGCAGATGCTGGTGCCATGCTTCATGTACAGTCTGCAGAACAATGAGCCTACTAAAGCTCTTTTCTCTATAAAGTAGCCAGCCTTAGGTATTCCTTTATAGCAACACAGACTAAGACACCACCTTAGCTGACTGATACAATCGTGATAGCACAGTGTCTACATACACTGTTCGGTTTTAGTGTGTGTATCAGCCCACAATCTTGGGTGTCAAAAGAGCACAAGTCCTTATTTTCCCTATTTTAACTGGACTACCTTCTTTGAAGCTTAAACTTTTGGAAACCAAATTTAGGATGATTTATGGCTACTTATGGTTTTCACTCTGATTTGTACCCCTTCTATGGTTAGGAACCATGAGTCAGTCAGTGTCTGGCGTTAATATAGGGAGAAAAGGGAAATTTGGAAATAATAAGGGAAAAACAAACTAAAATCTCAAATCATGATTCAGCTATACTATGAAAGTACAGAGCAATATAAAGTGAGAAAAGAATATAAAGTGTACTGAAATCAGATCAGTGTGATATTTTATTTATCACAATTCTTCTTTCATCAAAACCCTAGGAATTCTTAGTTTACTACTACAAACATACTGAAAAGAAATGTAAAAATAGTATTACTACATTTTGCTTGACTTTTTAAAAAAACGTTTTCTTCTTGTTCACATCCTGGGGACATTCAAACGTATTTGACTTTCATTTTTAAAAACTAAAATATACTTGTGATTTCCATTATTTTACAATTTTCTACAAAATGAAACTAGAATGAAACATGTGGGTGGATAAAGTTTCATTTGTTGCCAAATATCTTCTCTGCATAACATCTGGATATTTAGAACATCTGCATAACTGACAATCTTTCAACTTTTCATCGGGATGTTTGGCAAATATGGAGAAAATGTTTCCTTTCTAAGTCTAATTCTTATTCTTACCCAGTGCTATTCTAATAGCATATTTGTTAATATTCCTATCATCCTACTATTTTATCAAATAAAATATGGATTCAATTTCAGAGCAAAACAATAAATTGTTTAATTTATAGTGCATGCCCAACCTCTGACAGTTAAAAAGGAAAATTTTTGGTAAATTCTTTCTACATAGCAATCAATCTATTTCAAGAGAGATTAACAATAGAATATATCAAAGCACTCACTCCACGTCCAATGGTCTCTATTGTATATGCTCTTTATGTGAGATGAGAGAATAATATTCTTTGGCCAGATGCTGATATAGTCCTATAGCATCTGCATGGATGTCTGTTTGGCACTTAGGGTAAGGGGGGATATTTTATTATACTCTTGGGGTTATGGAACATGGAGACAAGCATCATAATCATCCTTTGCAAAAACTCCAAGGGGCTTAGTTACATGTTTTTCCCTTGTCAACATCTGTCAAGAACCACATGTCAATTATTATTCCATCTTTTCTCAGGTAATAAAGAAATAGAGAACTCCCAAAAGAACAGTTTTTATCTTCCCAACAATATGCCCCAGGCCTTTGCTTTTGGATCTAACCCTCATAAATTTTTGTCATTATCTGCTTACAAGGATCTTGGCAAGAAAGAGGCCCAAATGGAAGAAAAAGGAGTTACTTCCAGTACAGCAAACCATATGTGAGTGCATGTTTTTGGATATCCAATACAAAGAAAGTCAGGGTGTATTTAACCAAGATATTTCACTTTCTCAAGAGCCATCCCTGTATTTTACTAATAAGGTCACCCAATTGCTGATTTCTATCAAGTCTCATTCTTTTATGTTTGTACAGTTTTATCGTATTTTATTTTTTATCTTATTTATTGGCTTGTACTCATGTATGTGAATGCCTTGCCTAGCAAAAATCCCTTATAAAGTAGTGAACAATTAAGTGCTGATGCCACACTGTGTAACCAAGATTATTATGCCTAAGGTGAGTTCTATAGACACTGATGCTTCAAAATAGATCATGTGAGAGCCAAGATACATTTTGTATTTGCCCTTGGCAATTTTATTTTCTTCTAAGAGACAACCAACCAAAATGGACAGCTATCTTATTGTAGCCAATCTTCTCATAGAATTGTTAATTCATCATACAATGTTAAATTATCATTTGCCCTAAATTGCAAATGTACCATTTTTTATGACTTTCAGATGCAAATCAATAACAAGGCTCCATATTTCAGCTCAAACAGGTTGGTGAGCATCTGAAATGAGGTGAGCATAGAAGCACAGAACCCATAAAGAGATGTAGGTACATTGCCACCATTTCTCTGGAAAGAAAATGGTTGGAAAAACTTATTTACCAAATTTAACAGGTGGTCAGCCTAAGATGCTCTGAGGGTCTGTGTTCTGTTGTGAGTGTTCCGGCTTGCTTTTTCTCCCACCATGATTTAATAGGTTATGGTTTTTCTACTGTCATTTGATCAACATTTTTGAGACCCATTTTAAGCATAGTCCTAGGTGCTAAGAACAAATTGCAATACCAAGAAGACCCAGAATTTGCCTTCAAGTGTTTAGTTGGGTGACAGTGCCAGACACTCATACAAAGAATGCTTTGTGGTAGATTAAAGGATGGCCACAAATTCATTGCTGCTCCTTCCACCAAACAGTGAAGTCTTTTCCCTCTTTAATCTGAGCTGGCCTCATGGCTCCTTTAACCAACAGAATGGAGACAAATGATGCTAAGGCAGTGTTGGGCCTAGCCCTTAAGAGAGGGCTGGGGGCCTCTGTTTTCTCCTTTTTGGAAGACAGCCTATAAGGAATTCCAGACAAGCCCTTAAAAAGAGCATGTGGAGAAGTTCTGGAAGAGGAAAATCCATGGAGAAAGGGGCCACATGAAGGAGAATTGAGATACCACAGTTGATAGCAACAGGGCCCCAGGCATATGAAAGAGGTCTTCTTGGACCTTCAGCTAGAACAGAAGAACAATCCAATGAACCTACAAAGCCTTGAGGAATAACAAATTATTTTTGCTTTAAGCCTCTGCACTTTGGGAGTATTTTTTACATAAAAAAAGTTAACCTATACAGCTTATAAGTAAACATATATACCAAAATTTGCAGAGACATATAGGAACATCAGATGGGTATATACAAGGCATTCTGAATAGATGGGTAATCTGAAGTCACAGAAGGCAGGACGGTCTGATGGCTTTGGGAGTCAAACCTATGTTTGAATCTCTACTCCACCACTTACTACCTCTATGATCTTGGGCAAGTCAGGACATTTCTTGGGATTCAGTTTCTTACTCTACATAATGAAAATAATAATTCCTACTTCACAGAAGTATAATAAAGGTAAGTAAAGTGGATAATATATATAAAGCTGTTAGCACAGTACATCATCCAGAGTAATAACTAAGTGCTAGTTATTGTTCATATGAAGTGATCATG
Organism: Indri indri; assembly: GCA_004363605.1. Classification (NCBI taxonomy): domain Eukaryota; kingdom Metazoa; phylum Chordata; class Mammalia; order Primates; family Indriidae; genus Indri; species Indri indri. Next base: position 11,943 of record RJWJ010035748.1, read on the forward strand.
AAAGGGCTTTCCAAAGAAGATGAATTTTGATTTGCATAAAAATTAATCCATAGATCTTAATTCTGTAGTAATGAGATAGATTGAGTTCAATGGTCCCTGAATCTCCAGATACAATTCAGTTTTCTCTTGTTCCTAGTTAGATTATGAATTTGTATTCATTTGTATTAAGAAAGGCAATTAATGTCATTTTGCACAAAAATGTCTGAGGCAGAGGCTGTGATGTGTTTCCAAACCCATATCGTTTCCTCTCGGGCACACAGTTAGGTGTAGTAAGGCCATGAGACTGAGTTCTGGCCAGTGGAATGTGGGCCAAAATGATAAGCAGTACTCCCAGGCCTGCACTGTAAAAACTCCCCACCTCCAATATTGCATGCAATGTCCTCTTCCAGTTGGTTAAAACAGAAGTCCCTGCAGGGTGACCCGTGGGATCTGCATGTGGAAGATGGAAGATCTGCAAGATAGAAGCAACTTAGAAGAGACCTGCCCAACTAGGAACCACTCTGCTGGGCTGTGACATGAGCAGGAAATACTTTTGTGTTAAGCCACTCATATTTCAGCATTTAGGTATTATAGCAACTCGCATTGTCGAAACTGATGGAATTTTAATGGCATTCTTATGACAGCCCACAATCATTTATGTTATTATTTTTCTACCCCCACTATCCATCCTTCTTGTCCACAAAAGTCAACCTACTTACCCATCTTCTCTCCTTAAGAGCTGCAGACACTCTTCCCTAATGAGCTTCCTCTAACAAAATGGAAATAGAAACTTGTTCTTGCCTTTTCTTAATTAATTGCCATTTCCACTCATTTTCAAACATGCGACCTAACACTCAAAGCAGGATCTCTGGATGGGTGATGTTGAAGTCTCTGTAAAATGGTGGATTATTTTTAAATGCTTAAAAATAAATGATAATTTATAATTATTCATAGCTAGCATTTGTTGACTACTTAATTATGCACAAAGCACTTGTATTTTATGTTGACTAAATTTTATAGTCCTGAAAATAAAACTGTGCAGTAGGTATCATTATCATTTCCATCACACAGATGAGAAAACCAAGATCCACGGCATTTGGCAATTGGCCAAAGTCACACTTTCCTGGTCCATGGAAGAGCCAGAAGTCTGAAGCCAGAGCCTGGTGATAAGATTTCACATTTATTCCCATATCCCAAGTGTTTCTATTAGAGTGGTAATATTTGGTTGTGACCTTGGCTCAATTTTGATTTAATTTTGTTAAAATCAGCTTAATATTGATTTTAACATTCATATAACTTATTTGATTTATCTCTATCTTTCAATGAAGAAAATTATTAAGGTGATTTCTTATGAATAATAAAACATTTTAAATACTCTCAATTTGTGTTGTCTAATATGATAGCCACTAGCCACATGTTATTATTTAAATTAATTGAAATTAAATACAAGTAAAAATGTAGTTTCTCAGTCACACCAGCCACAATTCAGGGGCTCAATAGCCACATGTGACTAGTGGCTACAGTATTGGACAGTGAAAATATAGAATATTTCCATCACTGCAGAAAGTTCAACAGTTAAACAACAGTTCTATTGACCTACAGCTCTGCCAAATTTCTGAAAAAGCACAATGATTCATGCATTGGTCAATGTTGCCATTAGAAAATGGGAACATACCTTTAGGAACTGACAATCCACATGCTTCCTTTATCCCTTCCTCTAGAGTTCGAAGTAGAGGAAGATTCTTCTCTGTTGGTTTTGCTTTGGGTGCTAGGGAGAGAATGAGCCCACCCAGGCACCCTTGGACACGTGGGCCAACTTCTGCAGACGCTGTCCACGTCCTTGGCTCTTCTGACTTCAGTGTGCACCAGCCGTCTTCCAACTGCCAGTATCTCCATTTCGTTGCCCAAGGTCTTTATTGGAAACTGGGAGTCTTTATCGAAAACTGCTGGGAGACACTCTGACTGTATACCTGGCAGTCTGAAAACGCTCAAGGATTAACACCCAGTAAAAGAAATCTACCAACGATGGAAGTTGGTGTAAAAATACTCTAGTTCTCCTGTGCCTCAGCTGGGAAACCTCTGAGTTGTGTGTTTTGCAGCATTTTCCAGAGTAGCCTGTAGTGGTAGCCAGATTGACAATGTACCCTGTATCGGTGATTTTGCTTTCCCATATCACTTTTCCACACCTCACTTGTGTTTATTTGCACCTCTAAATAAACCCCTTGCACGTAAATCCTTGTGTCAGGGAGGGTCCGCTTTTGAGGAAACCTCAACTAAGACAAAATCTAAATTGAGGGGCAAGAGGGAGAATTAGATGGAAAGGGGCTTGCAAGAATAAAGCTAACTAACATTGGCAGTAAATATCATTAGATGGCGAACTCCTGGAGAGCAAGGATTGTGCCTTTATTTTCTATCGCTAACGTCTAGCACACACCAGGCCCTCAGTGCGTATTAAATCTTACAGTATTTCACACACGTTACTTCTTTGATATCCCAACAATCCTATTCGGTAGCTATTTAAGCCATTTTTCAGCTGAGGAAATTAAAGATCAAATAATTGAAATGAATTGCCCAAAGTCACACTGTCAGTGACAATGTTCAGCCTGGAACAGGGCTTCGGACTCCAGCGCTACATTCGTCCCTGCAGCTGGTGCCTCAGCTACGCCTGCTCAGGTGAGCATGGCAGCACCACGCTCTGTCTGTGCACCCACCTCTGCCTCGCTGAATAGGGTGAAGAATGCTATTTATTTCTGCTTCTTCTCAGTATTCTAACTATGTGTTGTCAACCTCATTTTCAGAGACCATGGCTCTTTCGGCTTGAGCCTAAAAAAATCATGAAGAGGACAGCAGTGAATTCCCCACCCGCTCATCACTGGAGTCTCAACCTCTCTTAGACCCGCTCTCTGAAGTCTCAAGAACCTATATTATCGTATGTGGCCCAGGGAGACTCTGGAACTATCAAGAAGAACTTCTACACCTCAGGGGAGCCATTCCAAGTTCTGCCTGCTGCCCTCAATTCCAAACTTTCTGTCTCTGAATCGTCTGCTTTGACTATTAGCTTATTCTTGACTGGTGCTGTATTTCAGGTCTGTGCCCTAAGGAAGTTTTCTGTTTAAGAGGCATTATGAGGTTTTGATAAAGCTTGTTGGCTCTGGAGAGAGAATGCCTAAGTTAGAATTTATTTTCATAGCTTTTCTAGAAGGAGGGTGTGAGACCTTGGGCAAATTATTTTAAATTCTCTGTTTTAGCTTCCTAGTCTGTAAAATACAGATGATTAAAGTACCCACCCATTTAAAAAGTACTCATAGGTTGTTACAATTATTAAGAGAAATAACCCGTGTAAAGCGCCCGGCCCATTGTAACCACATAATTACTATCAGATACCATTATTGGCTACACATTCTGTATGTTAGCTCCTTCCTCTCACCCCTCATAAGCCCAATTTGGAGTCTAAGAAACCCAAATGCATCACCGATGGGGTGACCTGAGCCCCCCTTTATCCAGAAATGGAATTTATATGAATGCATTACCTCTTTCAGGATTAAGAGGGACTCTGGGACTTAAGGTTCCTCAACCAAAAACATACATTTCTAATGCGCGAAGTCTAGGAAGAAAGCCCATTTGTGCGTGGGTGTTGCAAGATGGTAGAAACTGTTTTCCTCCATGTAAAAGACAAGCAGTTTATCTTCCAGTCATTCCCGAGGCTGTGCTGAATGCTCCGTGTAGGATAAACACTGTATCCTGCACACAGAGGTGGCAGATACATTATGATAAACACATGTATGCATGTATTTTTATAACCTAACTCTGGAATTTATTCAAATAGAATAATTAAAAGCTGAGAGGATTTTTAAAATAAAAGTCATCTAGTGAGCTCTATTAGTACCCCTTAGATAGTTGACTCTAGGTATGCTATTGATTTATTATTTACAACATTTTATTTTTAGAGTGGAGATCGATTGTATAAGTCTATGAGATTACATTTCCTGAAGCAAAAATTTGGGTGCAAAATCTGCTAATTTGTAAAGCATTTTAAATGCATGAGCTAAATTCCACTTGGCTATACATTTAATAAAGCACCTAGTGAAGAACATAAATATATAAACCTGCCAAATTCCCAGGGAATATGAGCACGAAGGCAGAAAACCTGAAGCGATGCTGCCTTAATTTCCTTTTCCAGTCTCTTCCACAGCAAAAGCTCATTTTCCAGCTCACAAACACTTTCAATCTGGAAGGATTTTGAAGGACAATCTGCTACCATCTTTCCTATATCCTGTGATAAACTACAGTTCTCGTGAACACAAAGGATTTAATCACACAATTGGAGTTGGCAGAAACATTTTTTTCAGCTTCTTATTATCAAACAAGATGGAGTCAGACTCACTGGACAGAAAAGTGTTCTGCGGAGAGAAGCCTTTCAGCCTGGTTGCTTTAGAAGCGTTTAACAAACTGTCCTGAAGATGGCGCCACGTGCTTAGCTATGTTACAACCTGCATCATTTCGGGATTCCTCCTGAAACCACTCACTGCCTAACAGCTACACAGACTTTCAGAAAG
>RJWJ010035749.1:0-16481 GCA_004363605.1 Indri indri
AATTCCATTATGGCCACTGTTACATGAAAATCTTTGTTCTTCTCAAATTCCAGGGCAAATTCATTCTCACATTTAGTTATGGTAATCACAATTATGGATTAAGTAGGGACACCGTAGAAGGTATCGCAAGAGATGGTTTAGCAAGCTGCATTCACATGGAAATAGAAGTAAGTGTTTTTCATTCAATCAGCTCATGTGTATGTGAGTTTGTGTGTGTGTGTGTGTGTGTATGTATATATATATTTAAAGTTTTTATTTTTTTTTGATACATAATGGATGTACATATTTTTGGGGTCATATATATATATGTATACTTGAGGTTGGGGAGAGGGGCTTCGATGTGCAGGCAGCATGCTGCTGGACGCAAGAGAAAGGGGGGGCATTCCATTTATAATTAGCATGGGGAGGCAAGACAGATGAAGAATTAAGTGACAGGCATTAGATTACAGTACAAGATATTGCACATACACTGTGAGTACAACTGCCACTCAAAGTTTATTTTCTAAGTTATGTCCTCACTGTATTATCCTTTTTCTATTTAGAACATGGTGTCTCTGTACATAAAGTGGTGTTAGATAAAAGCTGGTCCTTACAAGGTGTGGAACTGGCTCCCTGTCTCCTCAGGACAATGGCAGCCCAGTGTAGATGACCTTGTTCGAAGGAGATTTGCAGGAGATGTGTGGGCTGTGCTGTCACTTGACCCCAGCTGCTCACTGGACGTCATGTTTTCATACCTCTGGCAATTTAGACCTGCAGATTTTAGGACACTTTTTTCTCTGCCCCAATATCTCATCTTCCCCCAATAATCTTCTGTAAATAGAATATACAGAAGCTTCTGCAAAATTAAGATCCAGAGTAAAACTATGAATTTCCCACTTTAAAAATATACAGCTTTATGAAATACTTGAAATCTCCAAAGATAGTTGATTGTTTTTTCAAGTTACCTTCGCTGAAGAGTATAACAATTTTGTAATCAGAAAAGCCTATAATCCTAGCACTCTGGGAGGTCGAGGCGGGATGATTGCTTGAGCTCAGGAGTTCGAGACCAGCCTGGGCAATAATGAGACCCCGTCTCTACTAAAAATAGAAAAATTAGCCGGGCATCATGGTGCGCACCTGTAGTCCCAGCTTACTCAGGAGGCTGAGGTAGGAGAATCGCTTGAGCCCAGGAGTATGAGGTTGTAGTGAGCTGTGATGACACCACTGCATTATACCCAGGGTGACAGAGTGGGAGTCTCAAAAAAAAAAAAAGATATAAATGATTCAATTAGGCCAAACTTACACAAAACAAAACCTAGGCAAATTGGGTACATATTCCTTCACTGTTGACTCTGAATCTTTTTGCTTTTTTTCCTTTGTAACTTCACAGAACAGGAGACTGTAATTCCCTTTTGGCTCCTTTCATTGGTGTAAGTGTCCCCAGCTTCAGTGAAACTGGTCACGTAGTTTCCAGTTCTTTTCTGACTTCAGAATATTTCCATTCTTATCTCTCTGTAATTAATTGATTTTGTATCTTTAAGGAGGGTTTTCTTTGTTTCTGTGCTACCTAGCAAAAAAAAAAAATCTTTCTCTAAAAAATTTCTTCCTTGGACAAGGCAGAAACAAAAATCAATGCATTTTTGAGTGCAGAAACTCTCCATCTTTTGTGTCTACCTTTTTCCTTCAACAGATATCTGAGTGATGGCTCCTGTTTACTTTTTTCTCCTTGAGATTTTACTCTTACTCATTTCCGGGAGGTTGAGTCTATAATCCATGCTTCATTCCCCTGATTCTCTCCAGCTGAAGTATTTTTCCAAAGTGCCCTTGTCATTGACTCTTTCAGAAATCATTTTTAAAATAACCTGTATTTCTTCCCACTGAATTTTTAAAACAAAGGTTTTGAACATTGAGTTAAGTTGATGATGATAGAATTGAGATGGAAGGGACTTTGAGAGTCCATTTAGACTAATTCATGCTCATGAAGAAACTGATACCCAGAGAGCTTGAAGGATGTATGCAGAGTCCACAGGAGCTGGAGAGCTGCCACAACCAAGCTCTCCAGATCCACAGACTGGTACCTTACACAGCTTCATACTGTGAGCTCCTGGTTAGCAGACTACCATGAGCTTGGCCTTCCCAGCTCTGGATAGAGGCTATGAGATGTCATTAGAACCAGCTCAACTAGGCTACAGGTTTAGGAGCAGGAACCTAAGCTAATGACAAGGCCTAACAGAAGAGCCTTTTCTCCCTGGGGAGATCTCTATCTCCTGGTGCTCCAAAGAAGCTTATGAAATATAGAATTGAAATTACATTTCAGTAATAAAATTGCATTGCTGCCACAATATACCTATTTTATATCCAGCAGTTTTCTTTTTTAATATTCATATTCATTAGAATGATTAATTAGAGTAAAACCAGGTGGAATGAATTCTAATATTCCCAATGACAAATTAATATTTGATGAAGAGAGAAAAGTAATCCAACCTTGAGATATTTATAGAAAAATGGTAGCTAATTATACAGATAAAATAAATTCTTCATTATGAATGATACTACTTCTTATACCCATGTTGTCAGATGTCTCCAAAATGATTTCTAAGTCATGTATCTGTTTCCAATTTATTATCTTTCTTTAAATGCATAGGGTGTAAGAAGTTTGAAATATTCCTATTTTGAGCCTCGATATATCCTGGTGGTACCCATGAACAAGAACAAATATGAGGGATACTTAAGGAGAAAAGGATTATTCAGTCGTGCAGAAATTGAATTTGCTGTCTCCAGAGTGGACCTTTATATTAAAATTAATCAGAAATTTCCAGGATATTTTGATGCAGTTATCAATGCAGGTCAGTAACTTTTCAGCAAAGTTTTATTTTTGAAGCATAAGGTCACTGGTTTAAAGTTTGTTTCATGGGATGAAAATTCCTGGGTAGAAGATATTTTCTGTGTACCAGTGAATCACAAAGAACTTCAAAAAGAGGTGAGAATCCAAGAGGTCCACCCTTCCACTGTTTTAATCAGAGGATTACCTCTATTATTCCTTAAGATCTTGACTGATAAGATTTGGTGTAAAATGAGCCCAGATTAGGTTCCTTTTTTAGGAGACATGGTGAGAACAAAGTAAGATAATATATAATTTGAAATACACATATAAATTTCTTGAAAGGTATATGAAACTCAGGAAATTTTATCAGAATCTACATATAAGTAAAAACCCAACTACTAAAAATATCATAGCCATGAAAATATCTGGTTAAAACAAACATTTTCAAAAACTATCTTAAAAATATCCACTTATTTGAAGCCATAGTCAGTGGGAGAATTTATTGAATATGAAAATTTCTATATATTTTTAAATTACACTATATTATACAACCATAAAAAGGAATGAGAAAACATTCTGTGTATGGACAAGGAAATATCTTCAAGCCATACAGTTACTAAAAAAGACAGGTTCCCCACAACCATAGGTATACATAGTAATCATATTTCTTGTACTACATAAAGCTCTGGAAGAACCCTCAAAAAATTAATAACACTGATTACATTACATTAGGTTGAACCACACAAAATTGTTGAATCAACTATTTTGACCTATGAAAACAGAAATTTAGTAGTTTTTGATCTCTGAAACATGTTAATGTATTGCTTAGTTACATTTGTTTTCTATTCCTGCACAGAAATTATCACACTTAGTGGCTTAAAACAACAGCCATTTATTAGCTCACAGTTTTGTAGATTAGAAGTCTGATACAGAGTAACTGGATTCTCTGCTCAGGGTATCAGGAGGCTGAAATGAAGGTGTCAGCCTGGCTGAGGTCTCATCTGAATGCTCTGAGGAAAAATATTCCAAGGTTCATTCTTGTTGGCAGAATGCAATTTCTTATGTTTGTAGGAATGAGGGCCCAGTTTCCTTATTGACTGTCTCCAAGGACTGTCCTTACTTCCTAGAGGCTGCTCCTAGGTCTTATCCATGTGGCCCCCACCATGTTTAAGCTAGCAACAAGACATTGAACCCTCCTTGTGCTTCGAGTCTCTGACTTCCTCTTCTGCCACCAGCTGGAGAAAACACATTTTATGGGACTCTTGTGATTAGGGTGGGCCCACCTGGATAATCTCTCATTGGACTAATCCAAAGTCAACCCATTAGAAACCTTAATTACATCTGCAGAAATCCCTGTTGCCATATAATGTGTAATAAATAATCATAGGAGTGATATCTCATTGCATCCGCAGGTTCTGCCCATGCTTAAGGAGGAGATTATACAAGGGATGTGTCATTTGGGTAATTTTAGAATTCTGCCTACCACAATATGCATAAAATTAAATGTAGTGAATAAATCATTACCACCATCGGTTGAACACTGACTGTATTTTGCTATGATCCTGTTGCTTTAAAGTATACTCTCCCATTTACTGTAGATGATCTGGACGTTGCCTACCAAACGCTGAGTCAGCTCATTAGAGAATACCTTGGATTGACTGAGGAGACTGCCAAGAGTTTGGTTCCAACTGCAGGTACTATCCTATCCCCTTTATGCCAGAATAGATTTTTTCATGGAAAGGAAAAAAAATACCCGAGTTATTATTTGGGTACTCATCCGCCAGGCTAAAGCTGGCTCTCTTTAACTCCTGTACTACTTCTGGGTGACCGTCCCCACAAACAAACTGCATGAGTTAGCCTTCTGAGCCTATGACTCTGCTGTGTCCATGACCAAAAAGGAACTCAGGGGACATGCTGGGCAGTGCCTTGGAGGTAGATAATAGATAAGGGTTAGCCTCATGGTTCAGACCTCAGCCTTCCAGAAGTTTAGTTCCCTTTGGGGACTGAGGTATTATTCTACTTGTCAGGTTTGTATTTAGTCCAAGAGTTTCTGTCCAAGAATTTCAGTGTAAGAGTTTTCTTTCCCCCTTTCTGCACATCACCCTGGTCCTAAAAATGTTATACTGCAGGATATAGTGGAAAGAGCACTGGTCAGAGGATGTGATCCCAGTCCTGGCCCTGCTGCTCTCTCGGGCAGGCTGCTTCGCTGTTCTGAGCTTCAGTTAACTCTTCCACTAAATGGACCTAATGCTCCCTATCTGCCTCAGGGGTCATGAACAGCAAGTGATTCTCCTTGGAATCTAGGAATTCTAAAGCCCTAACTTGGAATTTTGGTACATGAGTACTTCGAGATGTATTTAAAGGCCTCTCCCAAATCTACCTCACAACCATTAGGATGGTTACTATAAAAACAAAACAAAAAACAGAAAATAACAAGTGTTGGCAAGGATGTAGAGAAATTAGAACCCTTGTATGCTGTTGGTGGGAACGTAAAATGGTCCCATACTGTGTGGGAAACAGTATGGTGGTTCCTCAGACAATTAAACACAGAATTTCCACAAGATCCAGCAGTTCTACTTATGGGTATATTCTCAAAAGAATTGAAAGCAGAATCTTCAAGACATCATTGCACACCCATGTTCATAGCAGCATTATTCACAATAGCCAGAAGGTAGAAGCAATCCAAGTGTCCACCAATGATGAATGGATAAACAAAATGTGATATATACATAAAACAGAATATTATTCAACCTTAAAAAGGAAGGAATTCTGATACATGCTACAACATGAAAGAACCTTGAAGACATTACACTAAGTGAAATAAGGCAGTCACAAAATGATAAATATTGTATGATTCCACTTATATGAGGTACCTCGAATAGTGAAATTCATACAGACAGAAGGTAGAATGGTGGTTGCCAGGGGCTGGGAGACAGGAGTTGTTTCAGTTTGAGAAGATGAAAAGAGCTCTGGAGATGGATGGTGGTGACGGTAGCACAACAATGTGAATACACTAATGCCACTGAACTGTGCACTTAAACATGGTTAAGGTAATTATTTTATATTACATGTGTTTTACAGCAATAATAATTTAAAAAGGTCCCCTCAATGGACTGAACCCCATTTACACATCACACGTTGTAAAATGTTAACCCAAGACTCTTGCTGCTTTGCGGATGCCATGCAGCTTTGTGTTTTAACCTTTGTGACTCTTTGCCCCAGTATGATTTTGTTGCCTGGTTGCATCCTGGCAGACTGAGACAGGCCTGGTCATGATTTTGCCAGAGTTCAAGCTAGTCGTGCTGTTTTACAATTTTGCACGTTTCCCAGGCCAAGTGCCCTTGGTATTTTGGAATGAGGTCAGTGTGAACTATATGTCTCGGGAGATGAAGAGACCAAGGTATGACCTGCTGCCTGGAACATTCCTGGAAAATGTTTGACCTGCCTGAAAATCGGCATTAATGTAGGACCGGAAGACTGTGCTCAGTGTACAGGGGGGGCACATTCAATTAGCAGCAGGTCAGTGTATTTACCCAGCCCTGCTCTGCTTCTGCACATCAGGCCTCTGCTCTGAGAGAGCCATGGCTGTGGAGTAGAGCGGCACCATGAACCTAACAAGGCTTCCATAGCTCATCTCTTGAGGAAATCTGGCTCCCTTTGCTTTAATTTTTTGCTAACCAAGTAAGCTTGCGATCTTTAATTTGGTCCCCCGGGGTGGACCTGCCCCTGTGGGGCTGGACCCTATGTTACAAAACCCTGCCCTGATGCTCGAGCTAGTCCCATCTCCCTTTGTAAATTAATTAATTGGCATCCTGACTTTTAAATCAGCCTCTTGTGGGTTTGGATAAACATGAGTCAGTCCCCTGAGCCTGACCGGTTCTGAATAACTGAGAAGCGCCCGTTTCTGGATCTGTGGGTGCCTCTGAATGGCGGCGCTTGAGCAGGACTTTGCCTTGACAGCCGGGAGGCGCCATCTCTGTATCTTAATCTACAACTGTCAAGACTGACTACTGGGTGCAGTTGCCTTTTGGCAGATTAATAGACCAGATAGTGTGTGTGTAGGAAAATGGACTCTCGTTTTACAGAGTATAATAAAGCTTTATTTATTTGGACTAATTAGGTTAGGCCTGTCTGATTTAATGAAAAATGTGAATTATAGAATTTGTAAATGTGTTATTACTCTCTGATACATTTCATAACTGAAACCGAGCCATCCAGTTATTGACTAATAGAATTCCGGCTTTAAAAAGTAGATAGGAGAATTTGTCATCACTAGCCTCAACAGAACTTCGTTTTTCTGGCAGGTTTAGTATTTGCAAAAACAATGTGTTTTCTTAAGCCACCCACTTTATCTTATTTATACAATTAATTTGTGGAGGAAGTTACTGTTTTCAGTTGATGGTTTAAGAACCAACTCTCACATAAACTGACATTGTGGAGGCCAGACATTATTCAAGTATCCAAAAAATTCCAGTGACTGCGGTCCTTATTAATAAGCTTTTGTCTCTAACGATCTAAGAAGTAGAGCCAGTGACCACTCTGAGTTTCAGGGCTATGATGAATGTGCCAAGGAGCATGGGCCAAATGTTTACAGGTTCGGTGCAGGAGGCAGGGCCCCAACCATAATTACCTTAATACGAGTATCAAGATTCCCAAGAAGGGGCCCAGTACCTCAGCAGAGTCACTGTCATGGGCCTGGCTGGTGCTTCGCCTCTTTGCTTCTGCTCTGAGCTGGGTCCCACTGATTTTAAGTTTCTGTAGTTTAGGTATATTTACATAAAAACTTATATTACTTACATAAATAGGGCCCCGAGAAATAAATTTTAAAAAACACAGCAATTTTAGTATAGTGGAATTTTTAAAAATAATTGAGCTGTCAAAGGGAAGAAATTGAAGTAAAAAAAATTCTGATTCTATGAAAGACAGGTCTTGTCTGAGCAATTAGAAATGTGGACCGGAAATAGGAAGCCTTAGTTTTCTATGCTAAATCTAACCAATAATCATTAATTTGATAAGAGAAATGATTTTGAACTCCTATTTTTTAAAATAAAAAACCTATAGGTAATATGGGATATTATTAGAATCTGGCCTTTCAGAGCTAAGGGTTTTCCCAATCAGATTAGACTGCATGTTAGGTGTCAGAACGAACAAAAATCTTATGGCCAACAGCATTGTTTTTCTTAAAGTGGTAATCCTGTATCAATGCAAACTGCAAATTATTCCCAAAGATTTGAAGTAATAATACATAGCTTTTGTCTCTTGTTATTTTATGTTGTTAATTTGTAACTAAGAATGCAATATTAATTTCTACTCATAACAATGAGAGTGGAACAAAGTGGTAAAAGTAAGCCCAAGGTCTGTTGGTTCTGAGTACAGCATCCATCAGACTGGACCCCAAAATGTAAACCTTCACCTGTGGATGAATTAATTGAATTTTCATTTAATGCATATGTAAAATATTAACTTTAGAGTGATTATAAACTCTTGAAATCTTTAGATGTACCATTAATTAAAAATAGGTATCAATTTAGATATAGAATTGTCTTTTTTTCCCTGTAGTAATATAGATAATATTTGTTTCTAAAGCATGAAGACTTAAAAAAAACCTGGAATAAACAATGTAGTTTCTATAAAATAAGGAAAAACTCACTGTATTTGCAGCTCAGTGTAAGGGATGTCTTTCCCTCCATTTGGCTCTGCACAACCTATTTCTGGGTAGTCAGTGCTTCCAATAAAGCTTTTAGAAAGCCGAACCAATTATCACCATGAGTTTTTGCTATAAAGATGATAAAATAAAACAGTATTTTCAAATAATTATTCAGAATTCTGACTTGTGATAGAAATGACGATGGTTATAATGAGTCAGAGGGAAACTGAGCAATTTACTAGCCCATAAAGTGGTGCCTTTATCTTTAATAAAGGGCCTGGTATCGTTTGCCAAATTATGTGAGTTGTTAAATTGTGAAAGTGGGGGAAAAAATCCTTGTATGTCTGATTATAGGAAACCAAGAGGAATTAAAGAGGGAAAGAACCTTCAGTATTGGGTTTCACTTTTATTTTTCTATCTTTTTAAATTACTTTTTTATTGTGATGAACACATACATATATAAAAAACATAAAATTTGCCATTTAACCATTTTAAGTGTACAATTCAGTGGCATTAATTATATTTGCAGTGTTGTATAACCATCACCACTACCTATTTCCAAGATTTTTCATTAACCCCAAACAAACTCTGTACCCGTTAAACAGTAACTCCCCTCGACCCCTGGTAGCCTCTACTCTACTTTCTGCTCTCTATGAATTTGCCTGTTTTAGATAATTTCACTGCTTTATATTTTAATGTAACCTCATTTATTGTCTAGACTAGAATTTTAGTTTATAATTGTTATAAACTAGGGAAATAAGCAGATGAGCAGGACCTGCCCTCAGAAACCCCATCAAGAGGGAAGCTTCTCCTTGCTCCCAAGGTTCCTCCCCCTCACTAGAGACATCTGGTTTGACTAGATGCAAAGGGTCACGTCCAGACTGGGAGCCTCAGTGAAAACCCAGAGTAGTGTAGGCTCATCCTGCTTCAGCGGAGGTTAACGGCAGCTAGGAGCCTGGTTTGCTCCTAGCCACCATTCCCCTCTCTGGGGTCACTTTGGAGGTCTGACTTGGTTTGGAGTCGCTGAGTATGTACCAGATCTCCCCCAAGTGAGCTGAGACTAGTTTCTTCAAGTCTGTTCCAAACCAGTGTGTGCCTCCTCCCACCACTTCACATTTCAGAGCCATGTCCATAGGACTGGGTTAAGCCAGTATTTGGGCCACCAGACTATACCAGGGCCTCTATCATAAACAAGTTCTTGCTGGGATGATTGTGTCCATGAAACTGTCCATGAGACCAGAGTCACTCTGAGAACTTGCTCCCATGATGACTGGAGGAAGCAACTCCTCCCTGCACATCAACATTGCTAGTGGCCTCCCAGAGCCGTTTTTGAAACCAGGGTGGCCTTGGAGGGAAAAGGGGACTCCTGGGGATGGGAGTGGGTGGGATAGCAGCTTGGACGGTGGGTCCTTCAGAGGCAGCTTCTCTGAGCCATGGTGCAGTATGATTCTATTACACCGATTCTTTCCTTCTTCCATTCAACACTCATTTACTGCCTTCCTGCTAAGCTTCCTGCCCCTGGCCAGGTATTGGTAAACAGACGTGACTCTTCACAGAGCTCACAGCTTACGTAAGGGCACTGCCATTAAACAAGGAAACAAATGAGACTTCATCTGGCTTGAATGTCCATCCCCTAGTTTCTACAATCAAAAGCATCATTGATCTCTAAGGTAGTGAAAATTAAAAATCTCATTCACTTGGAAAATGTTCTTACCACACACAGGTCTGGATATAAATTTTGGTTCTATGAATAAGCCTCTTTATGTTTATTCATTAAAGTTCATGTTTTCAGTTGACTAAGATTTTTCTAAGTTCCACTCAAAAAGAGAATTCTAGGAACTTAGTACCCCTGAGGAGAAAGGAAGGTTAAGGTCTCCTATGTGTCTAATTTCATTTTTTTCAAGGGTCTATGTGCATCCAGAAGTAAAAGATGTTTTTTGTTATTAATTACAAAAAAGTTAAGACTATTTTTAGCTAACTTCTTTTTATATTAAAGCAGGAGCCCCCTCTAGCAAGAAGACTCTCTCTGGGGTACCAGCACACCTGGTTCCATCTCCCAGGCGCTTGGCAAAACTGCAAGCAGCTGGCCAGATAACAGACCATCTCTCTGGAATGCAAACTCATGCAAAGGTCCCTGAAAATCAGAACCCAGCTCCTTCCCAGAGCCAAGAGTCAACACAGGATGGAGAAAGCCGTCCAAAAGAGCTTTCTCCCGACAGCGGTCTCCGTGCTGAACCTCCTCAACAGCTCAGCCCATCAGCACCTGGTCTTCCTCAGCTGGCCCAAGACTTGTCCCCAAACCCGACAGAAGGAGGTGTTCAACAATCAGATCCTTCTCCAAAAATAATAGCTGCTGAGACGGCTGTCCCTGCTGCAGAAGCAGGGGAAGTGGGGCAGTCTCCTGCCACTCCTCCCGAAACACCTCATTCGCACCCCGGCCCTCCCCAACCCCGCAGCCCTCAGCCAGACCAGGATGAGGAATCAGGGGAGGCCAAGGCCACTGCCACCAACCCTCCCCTGCCTGAACCTCCACGGGCACCTGGCCCAACTTCCGTCAGCCCTCAGATAACCCATGATGAGGAAACTGAGTCAGCCAAACTTCCACCTGACCGTTCCCATCATGATCCTCCAAAAGATCCCTCCCACCCTGACTCAGTGAAGACACTTGCTGGAGATTATCAACAACCTCTTCAGGAGCAAACCCCCAAAGCAGAAGTTGTCCGGGTCAGCACTCCTTACCCTGAATTGCCACAGCCCCAAGACTTACCAACAAGTGCAAAACAGACCCAGCATGGGAAAGACCCAGCGACTTTGCTTCCCAGAGGCCGGCTGGCCCCCACTCGGCTGCCCCAGCCCCGGATGCTCGCCCCGCTTCAGAGCAGGAGGCCCACCCCCAAGCTCCTCTCGCCCAGCAGGGAAGAGGCTTTAGCAGCAGCCTCGGACCAGACCATGACTCCATCTCCCAGGCCTGCCCTAACTCAGGAAGGTGACACCAGTAAACTTCCTCCCATCAGCCCTCCCCATTCCAAACCACCACAAAATCTGAGCCCCCAAGCAGCCCCTAATCTTCAGCAAGTCCAGGAAGAGAAAGTCAGTGAGATGAAACTCCCTCTTATCAGTCCTCCTGCCCAGGAACAGGTGCCGCAGCACCTCCCCAATCTGTCCCAGGAAGAGGGGGCTCAGAAAGTCAGGCTCCCTCACATTCCTACTCCTTCCGGGGAACTGCAGCTACCTCAGCACCCTGGAGCTCGTCAGGATTCGAGACCTGCAAAGGAAGGGAAGGTTCCCAAAGTAGGCCGCTCCTCCGGCAAGAAGATTCCAAACATGCAGGCCTCAACCCAAAATCAAGAGCCAATGCAGCAGATGGGAGCTAGAAAAAAAAAACTCCCTGTCCAAAGAGAGACAGCTAAAGGACCAGCACATCTGAGAAAGGCACCACCTGGAAGCTTCCCACCAGCCTCGCAGCTAGAATCCCATAGTCAGCTGACTCCTGCAGCGGTGCCCCGCCATCCTAGCTCCAGCCCCTCTCTGAACCCTCGCGGGAACCAGAGAGGAAAAGTCGATATGCACGAAACTCCTGAGCCACCCCATGCTGTTCCCTCGCCTAAAGATCCCAAATTACAGCAAGAGAAAAAGGACGAAGATCATCATTCCAGAAAAAAGGGCCATGCCAACCTCCCCCCAAATGACCTGCCTCAGAAGATGTCCAAAAAAGGACCATCTTTGAAAAGAGAGGTTCTTGAAGGAGTATCTCAAGAAAATAAAACTGCCTTCAGCGGTGATCGGCCAACTCTAGAAGGTCAGTCCCCACACAAGAGACGTCTCCAGAGTGAAAAGGCCACTGCGGAGTCAGTACAGGACAGTTCTGCTTCTGTGGAGCACCCAGGGAAGAAACGACAGGTTCATAAACAGGGCAGGTCTCAGGAGAGAGAGACTGCTTCGGAAGCCCCAGAGCAGGACAGTGAGCCCCCCATCCAGCAGCCCGTCAAAGAGACACAAGCCCTTCAGGAGCCCAGCCAGACCAGAGGGAGCTCTGTCCAAAGGGACAATGCACTTGCCTCCAAGCAGCAAACCAAAGAGAAACAAACCCGAAAAAATGCGGGAGTACCACAGGACAAAAGCCCTGCCGCTCCCCAGAATCAGGTGTCTGCTGAGGAGCAGGGCAGCCAGAGAGGAAGACTGCGTGCCAGAGGCAGTCAGAGCACTAAGGTTTAAGCCATCCCTGGAGCCGCCAGGTCACTAAGACCTGTGACTCCCCCAAAGCAGCACTGTCACAGCATGACAAGCTATGGCTGGGGAGCTATGAGTCTACACACTGGCTCCCTTCTGCACCCACAGTCAGCGCAGGTGGAGGAGCCATCCAGCTCTGCCCAGCCCTGGATTTCTAGAAGGCAGCACTCCTGTGCCTGTCATTGCAGCCTGGAAGAGCAGCTGTCACAGAGGGCTGCAGCGGCAATGGGATGCAGCTCTATCAGCTGCTGCCAACTAACAGAGCCAGTCTTGAAGACTGACATCAGCAAGGAGCCTTTGTGTCCAGACACAAATTCCAACATGAGTTCCAATGCTGGCTGAAGAAGGGCCGTGTTTGTTCTCTTCCTTAGGAAAATTCACTTCTAGACTAGAAAATTCTCTGATGTCTCTGATGTCTCTTGCATTATCCAGGGGACCTGAAGCAAAAAGAACTCTGAGAAAGGAAGCCTTTGCTATTAATATTTCTGGAGATTCCAGTTAACGTGTGGGACTCTTCTGCAGGGAAGAGGACACATCTTTACTTGCATGACAGTGTGATCGAAATGCTTCAGATTTGCGTTGGCATATGTTGTCTGAAACTTACTTTTGTTTGAAATGTATTTCAAAATGAATACTTTCCTTCTCTCTCTGAATAGGAATCCCATGTAAATTAGCCCATGGCTTCATTATGCCAAACCATCTGGTTGAATCAGTTAAAAGATTTAGTGGGGAAAAAAATTCAGGTGAATCAGTTTTTCATGTATCTGTTCATCCCATTAGGAGTCTCTTGCTGGCACATGACAGCATCCCAGCCTGAGCCAGCTTGTGTGAGTCTGTTAGGAGGGAGTCGAGTATCTCACACAACCAAACGGTGGGAAGGCCGTGCTGCAGCAGGATCTCAGCGAGACTGGGAGCCAGTTATTGAACACAACTGGGACTTTTATCATCTCCTGGACTCTTGTCTAGGACACCCACCATTTTTCATCTCTGTTTCTTTCTCCATGTTGTATTCTTTGGGGTACAAACGACTACATATCAGTTTCTGCACATGGCACGGAATGTGGCCAGCAGTGGCTCTCAAGTGTACACATCTGGTTTTACCCCTGGCAGCTCCCACTACTATAAAGGGATTAATTTAAATGTTCCATCATCCTGAGATTTAAAAAAAAAAAAAAAACAAACAGGGGAGGACTGATTGGCCTAGCTTAGGTCAGGCACTCATTCTTAAACCAATCTCCTCTGGCAGGAGACAGAGTTATCTTTTAGACATGGCCATTGGGCCTACTCTTACATATGGAAGCTGCATTTGCAAAGAAGAGAGAGTAATTTTGAGGAAGGCAACCAACCCAAGATCCTACTCTTAAAAAGTTACAAGGTATTTATTGAGCACTTACTGTGTACACAGCAGCAGGCTAAGCTCTCTTTGGCATCCTATATTTAAAAATAGAACCAATGACTGAATGCCTGTATAGATGTGTCTTATCTTCTACAGAAGATATGTGTTCACAAAACATATGAGCACCAAATGTTATTTCAAGTGCAGTAGAGGAAATTGATATTTTAAAAATCCAGGATGTAGGAATCCTCTTGTAAAATGAAGCGCCTATATAATGCTAGGAATTACCCTCTGATTTGTCTGGTTTTTCCAAGATGAAAGTAATAAGATGATTTTTAAAAACATCATAATTTATATTTACTACAATTTAGTTCATTCATCCAACAAGCACTTATCGAGCACTTCCTATGTGCCAGATACTGCTAGTTGCTGGTACAGTGAAATGGCGAGGACATTTCAAGGAGCTCTCTCTCTTATCACGGAAGACAGAGAAGAGGGTGAATTATAACAACACATGATTAGGGCACATGGAGGCCTATGTTTGCATCTCACAGACAAGAAAACCCATTTATTAACTTTTACAGACTGCCATGAGCATACCAAGAAAGGGCACTGAATTCAGCCTGGGATAGGAGAATTGGATCAGGACACACTTCCAAGAGAAGGTCATCCTTCGGCTAAGTCATCAAGGTTGCAGAACTAGTCAGTGACTGATGAAGGAGGAGAAGTTCTTAGAAGAGGGAACAGCACGTGCCTAAACATAGAGGCGTGAGCAGGCAGATCATCTTCTCAGGGCCCAAATGGCAGGAGACCGGTAGGTCTACATAAATCCAAAGGCCTTTTGTGCCAAGCTAAAGAATTTGGAAACTTGATCTTGTCACAATGGGTAGCCCCTGAATGGTTAAATTTGTATCTAGAGGCATCCTTCTGGACGTGGCATAGAGGATGAGTTTGAGGAGGACAATGCAGGTGGCAGGAAGGACGGCTAGGAAGCTACTGCAGTAGCCTGGACAAGATGGGAAGGCCTGAAATAAGGCAGTGGTGGCAGAAATGGTCAAATTCCATAAGCACATAGACTGGATGTGGGAAGGGTAGATGGTGAAAGAGAGGAAGAAAATTAAAATAACCACCTATTTTCTACGAGCTGGGTGTGGGGCACTTTAGAGGCACCAATGCCTTGTTTAGGTGAAGAACTTTAGAAATTTAAAATTACTTTTAGAAATTTATAATTTTTCTCTTTGGGCAATGGTTTCTGAGGCTCCTGGAGGCAATTGGAGCTGCATTTTCTTTAGGATTCAAATGGGAAGCAAACTTCTCTTTCATTTGACGTGGAAGATGCCCTAGCTCCCCTTCCTTGGGGTCCACAATGGTAGTATGAGTTTGCTGTTTGTGCTTATGTTTTTGTTTTGGTAGTATAGGTTTTTAATGTCTCAGATTCAGTGCAACTGGACATTTTGTTTGTGGTTGCAGGAAAGGAGAAGCAAAGATCATTGAGAAGTTTTTACTGCTATTATCAATTTTCTTGGTATTAAGGGAACTTCTGATTTTTTAAATATAGAATATAGGTATTTTTAAATTGTTGTTTTTCCATATACATTTACAAAAAAAGTTCCTATCATTCCCATTTGATATATTCCTTGGCAAAGTGATCTTTATAGGAAAAAATATTGTGGCTTATAGTCACTATATCAGTAATACCATCTTCAGCTTTTTTAAAGAAGTCTGGCACCTAATATTCAAATCAACAGAGATAATAGTGCCCCTGGTCATGAAAGCCTTCTTCAAATATTTAAAGAGCTAAATCAATTATTTCTGAAACCTCAAAAGATAATTGGACAAAGGGCATGATTAGGCAATTCACAAGAGGAAATAAAAATGGCCAATAAATATGTCAAAAAGTATTTAACTTCGTTATAAGTTAAAACAAAATAGACTTTTTTGGGGGGGTACCAAATTGGGAAAGATGAAAAACAGGTTAATGCCTGTTGTTGGTGAGGCTGTGGGTAAAGGCACTTTCTGTGTCATCAATGGCACAGCTTTTCTGGGAGACAGCTTTACAATATCTTTCGAAGGCTTAACATTTTGTACATCTTTAATTTAGTAATTTTAACCTGAAGATTATAAGGAAATGACTTCTATGCAAGGATATCATAGCAATATTTTTTATAATCTAGAAATAATCTAGCCATCTAATAGGATCTTAAAATAAGTTATGGTATAGTCATATGCTAGAATGCTATGTTGCCATTATAATCATGTTGTAGAAGAATATTTAATTAGAGGAAACCATTTGCTATATATTAAGTAGAAAGCAGGTTAAGGAGTTATAGCCAGTATGGCTCCGGTTGTTAGACTATGGGTAGTTTTTGTTTTCTCATTTATGCTTTTTAGTATTTTCTAAATTTTCTACAATGACTCTGTTTATTTGGAAAATGTTACATATAATTAAACACACACACACACAC
>RJWJ010035751.1:0-16479 GCA_004363605.1 Indri indri
GAGGGAATAATCAAAGAAAATTTCACTGGCCTTGCTAGAAATCTAGATATCCAGATACAAGAAGCTCAAAGGACCCCGGGGAGATTTATTGCAAAGAGGAACTCACCACGACACATAGTCATTAGACTGGTCAAAGTAAAAAAGAAAGAGGCATCCCCATGAGCTGTAAGGGGAAAGTAGCAGGTAACTTACAAAGGAAAACCCATCAGACTAACTGCAGACTTCTCAACTGAGACCTTCCATCCAGAAGGGATTGGGAGGCATCACTTTACCAGCCTTCAAGCTATACGACCATGCTATAGTAAACAAAACAGCATGATACTGGCACAAGAACAGAGACATAGACCAATGGATCAGAACAGAGAACCCAGATATAAAATTATCCTCATATTGCCATCTGATCTTTGTCAAAGCAGACAAAAACATTCATTGGGGAAAAGAATCCCTATGCAATAAATAGTGCTGGAAAAATTGGTAAGCCACATGTAGAAAATTGAAATAGGATCTGTACCTCTCACTGCTCACAAAAATTAATTCACGATAGATAACAGACTTAAACATTAGGCATGAAACTATAAGAATTCTAGAGGAAGAGGTCAGAAAAATTCTTATAGATATAGGCTTAGGCAAAGAATTTATGAAGAAGACCAGAAAGGCAATCACAGCAACAACAAAAACAAACAAATGGGACCTGATTAAATTAAAAGGCTTCTACCTCACCAAGGAAACAATCAATAGAGCAAATAGACAACCTACAGAATGGGAGAAAATATTTGCATTCCATACATCGAATACAGAGCAAATAACCAGAATCTACAAAGAACTCAAGTGAATCATCAAGAAAACATCAAACAACCCCATTAAAAAGTGGGCAAAAGGCATGAACAGAAGCTTTTCAAAAGAAGATAGACTAATAGCAAATAAACATACGAAAAAATGCTCAATGTCTCTAATCATCAGGGAAATGCAAATCAAAACCACAATGAGATATTACTGAACTCCAGTGAGAATGGCTTTTAACAAAAAGTGCCAAAACAACAGATACTGGTATGGATGCAAAGAGAAAGGAACACTTATACACTGTTGGTAGGACTGCAAACTAGTACAACCTCTACAGAAGATAGTATGGAGATTTCTCAAGGAACTAAAAAGTAGACCTACCATTTGATCCAGCAATCTCACTACTGGGTATTTACCCAAAGGAAAAAGGTATTTTATAAAAAAAGATACTTGTACTTGAATGTTTATAGCAGCACAATTCACACTTGCAAAGATGTGGAAACAATCCAAGTGCCCATCAATACATGAGTAGATCAATGAAATGTGGTATAAGTATACCACGGTGAACTAATACCTTTTGTAACAACCTGGATGGAATTGGAGACCATCCTTTTAAGTTAAGTATCACAAGAATGGAAGAACAAAAACCATGTGTATTCACTATTAAATTGAAACTTATAGATCAATACTCGTGTACACCTATGGTAGTAAAATTCAGTGGAAATAAAATGGGTAGGAGTGGGCAGGAGGGGATGGGGAAATTCACACCTAAAGGGTATAATGCACACTATATAGGTGATGGACACACTTATAACTTTGACTCAAACTATACAAAAGCAATTCATGTAACCAAAATGTTTGTATTCCCATAATATTCCAAAATTTTTTGAAAAAGTGGATGTGACAAGGAAGCATATTTCAGCTACAGAGAGAAGAGGAACTTAAATAATTCAAGATAATGAATAACAGACCTGATTACTTATCCAAGCACATTCTCCCTTCACTAGAATGTTTCATGAAAAGATGAGATAGCTTTCTTTTAAGAATGGTATGAAAAGAAGTTTTGCCTTGGGAAGGAGTTTGGATCACTGCATGACCACTAATGTCCCTTCTAACTAAGAATCTACAATTCTGTGAAACACTAGGCACAGCCATGTGCTTATTCTAAAAAACATCTCTTGATAAACTTATAATTTCTTTCCAAATCTTCCCCTTAATCTCCAGCCTAAATTTATAAAACTGGCACAATCTTGGTACTCTGTTTCTTTTATAAGGTCAAACATAAAAAGTACCCAAGTTGTTTAAATTCTCTCTCCATAATGTTTTTTTAAGTTACAACTTTTATTCATTTCTACAGTTATATCTGAGTTCATTTCAATTAAATTCAACACTTTATTTATAAATCCCTAGAGAATAAACACTGCACTAGACATTAGGGTTGTGGGGTAGGGGAAATATGATGCAAGCTATAAACTAGGCCTGACCACACCTAACTAACCAAATTCTAAAATATTAACTCTCTGCTTCAGCATCCTTTCACCTTTCTTGTTTTCTTTCCTTATAAACATCAAGTAGATTCCCCTTACTGATGATTTCTCCCATAGTCTCTTTATTCAATTCTGTAACTTCTTTAGTACAAAATTATTCAGTCTGGATCTACATACATGAATGGGTCATGAAATAAATTCCGCAGACAGCAAGTAGCATTTTTTAAAATAAACTAAAGTATAATAGAAATACAAATTGAAATAGAGTACACAAGGAAAGAAAAGAAAATATTGGAGTCCAGCACACACAGTACTTTTGCAAAACTTTTGTGTTAGTTGTATACGTGTGTGTGTGTGTGTAATAGTCACAATACAAAATTTACTTATGTGAGTTACAAAAATATATCACAATGCAAAATATACTTCTTATTGTGCATTTCAAAAATAAAGGTCACAATGGAAAATATACTTCTTGTGGATTGTTAGAAACTTTTGATATTTCCCAGTTCTTATCACTTTGGAATATGTACATCAATATAACAAAAAAAGTCAAACTCTATGCTAACAAATGCGATCATGAGGCCAAATAATAGACATTCAGCTAATTTAGAAAGAAACTTGCTGCAGCACCTGGAGTCAGGTCCTTGATTCTGCTTTAATGAGGAAGAGAGGCAAAGCCATGCTCTGCCAAGAGTTTTCCACAGGGCAGCTCAGTTGGGTGGAGAGGCCTGGATCTTCTGAATAAGAATGTTTAGAAATTTACTGTACATAGTCATAAAGTATGCACACATTCGCTGGTTTCCTATAAGCTCTTCCACTTATGAACTCAGCCTTTTTCTTTTTAATTCTTGCCACATTGTCTGGTATACAGTCCCGCACACGGTGAATGTGCAATAAATGCTTTCTGGAGATAAAAATCACAGGACATTAAAAAGTTTTATGGTTTTAATAATGGCCTTGCTCAAAAAAAAGTTGATATGTAAAAGGCTTCTAGCTTTATATGTCTACGTTTCTGTAATTTCCACAATAAAATCAGTAGCACCAAAGTGCCACAATCTTTCCAAAAAAAGGAATGATACTCAAAATGTTTTTTCCCTTACAAAATTATCAAAAGACAGGTAGAGCCAATACAATTTACTATTTTGATTTAATTTTTTATTTCCAAAGAAATCATTAAACTCCAATTTCAGAATATGCCTAATAACCATTGAGAAGGAATCTTGGAGACCACCCGCCTATATGAACTCGCTATGCTTTCCTACAAGCAGGCATGATGCTGTTTTCATGGTCTTGACAGATCATTTAGTCTCCTTCAGTATCTCCACCTGTTCTAACCACATTACACATCTAGGACAATATCACTCAGTAAATCTATAATTTGCATCAGCCTCCACATGAACATAAGCTTTCTCGGGGAAAATTACCATATCTGCTGTATAAGTGTGACATTAGCCTCTTGAAATTAAGAAGAAAATGAAAACCTTTGGCTTTTGAGTCAGAAACACCCA
This sequence comes from Indri indri, assembly GCA_004363605.1. NCBI lineage: Eukaryota > Metazoa > Chordata > Mammalia > Primates > Indriidae > Indri > Indri indri. The sequence goes on from RJWJ010035751.1 coordinate 3,776, forward strand.
ATCCCTGATCATTGTTCAGTTACTAAGGTACTTAGCCACTCTGAGCTTTGGTTTCCTCATCTAGGAAATGGGAATAAAATTATCTAATAAATGCATCCCAAGGGACTAGCTGGTATGTGCTAGTCTAGACACTTAATAAATGTCATAGAATATGATTAAGTAGAGAAACAAGGGTGAGATGCTTCAGGGATACAATGACAAACTCTCTTAAAAATTTCTCATGATGTGGAATGTAGAAAAGTCTTGAGTTTTCTGTCCTGTTAAAAATTTTGGTTAAGTAAAACACAAAGGTTAGAGGTAGGTGATAAAGACACCAAGAAAAATGGCACATCTTGTCCTTGCTTGTCCAATGTGCTTAAAGCCATCTTGAAGACCCAAATCTTCGTGATATCAATGTAGGCTTTAAGCCAGGCACATATGACATTAAAATTCAACTAATTCAATATGTTAGTATTCATAGCATATCCGTATTGTTTTTTTCTCTTTCATTTCATAGTATCATTTAATTTAGTCTGTTACTGGTTTCTCTAAACAAGAATGAAGGTTTCCTCCAGGAGGAAAAGTCAGTGTTTTTTGGAAAACATGTTAACCAACTCATTCAAATAAGTCTCCAGGTTCTGAGAAGCTCTTCAAAAATTGTGCTCTTATGCTTAACTTTCGGAAGCAATTGTTATCAGAGGTGCTGCAGAAGCTGTGTTCCAGAAATAGACTCACCCATATCTACTAGATCTGAAATGTGCTCCATACTCTCTCAGGGTCAGGAATAAACTGACAGCTTGTGCCTGTGCAAGTCAAGCCTTGTGGACAGCTCTAGGACTCAGATATCCCTAGGTGGGTTTTGCACAGCGCTGGCCCATTTTGGTTGCAGGCAAATGCTAAGGCCATCCTTAGACACAATAGCTACCTGAGAACAAACCCGAGAAGATCATTTCCTCAGTTGAAAGGACTTAAAGATAATTTTAAAAGTATGCATGTCTGGCCCCTAAAAACAAAAGAATTACTTATACAGAAAGCTGCCAGCTATAGTTGTAAAATAAACGTTATGTGTTTAAAGTAAGTTACCCTTGGTCACTTGATACACTGACAGTAATAAAAGAGATAGAATTTAGGGTTAAGTGAAAATTGATAATTTTTGAAGCTTAAAAACTTTCGCCTTTCTAATCTATATTGTTATAACTTGTGTATCTTCTTCCCTTGCACCATGCCATGAAGCCCTCCAGAGGAGACAAAATATTTATGTTTTCATCTCCCGTATCTGTCATATATTAGAGATTAAAAGGGGTTCTAGGAATTTGCTAATGCAATAAAAAGAGGAATACAAAATGAAAATTGGTAAATAGCTTCTACTTATTGATGGTTCATGAAAATTATTATATACAATTAATGCTATGCATATCATTTAATTATATTTGTTTGTATAAAGCATGTTGTCAGTTTTAAATTAACTTATGGTTTATCACTATGTATTACTGAATTTAACAAATGGTCAGAAAGCCTGAATCTAGAGATAACACAAGTATTGCACAAGAAAAGGAACACTGAATTTAGAGCCAGGAACCCAAGATCTGATCCCAGTTCTGCCACTAACTCATTAGATAACAGTGGAAAGTAATTTCTACTCTCTGAACCTCAATTTCCACATCAGTAAAACAGATAAAATTATCTTTTTCTTGTTTATGGCATAGAATTGCTGTGAGCATCAAGTGAGACAATAGATGAGAAATCATGCTAAATGCACCAAACAATCATTACCTATGTCTAGCCCTAGAGTAAAAAGTCATGATTTTCAATGAAAGTAGGCTATTTCCTTTGTAGTGGCAAAAGTCATGTCATAGTATTTTTAGGAATGTTAACTCTGTTGTCATTTACATTGGAAAATAGTTATGTTTGCACTGTTGACTAGTTGAAATTGAAAAAAAAAAAAAAGATGTTAACATATTGCCCACCCCCAGGAGAAGCAAAATGTTGGAAACTGTCATTGTCTTCCTGTTTACATCACCCTGGTCTCCTCAATAAACATATTGCATGAACTGAAATCATGGTTTGTTTGCAGAAATTTTATAGAACAAAAATAGACACAATGCTTTAATAAGCTAATGGAGCTAGACACCAATCAAGAATAACTACAAAAACCATTGATTGAAAACCTGATCAAGAACTTGTACAATGCACAGATCAGACCGATAAATTTCAACCCAGACCAAATCTAAATATCACAGAAAGAGATATAATGGATAATATGTGCCCTCTGGTATAATGCAATAGAAAATACACTGCATCACTTTTACAGCTTCCTTGCAAAAATTTGCACTGGAATCTAATCACATCTGGACAAAGGATCATGTTCCACAAGACTACAAGGATGCAACCAGAAAAATCTAGGATGTAGGAAATTGTTGTTTCTTTCATGAATAAATTGTAATGAAAAAAGACAGGAAACTATTGATTTTAAATGCCTTAAGAAACATGTGAACCAAACGCAATACTTGGAACTCGTTTGGATTCAGATCTGAACAGGCCGACTTAAAAAAAAAGTATGTGACAATAAAGGAAATTTGTACACTGACTAGATATTTATTGATACTAAGAATTATTTTTAATTCTTTTATTATAGAAACCACAATACTATTATATTATGTAAAAGAGTCCTTACATTTTAAGGATTCAGATCAAAGTATTTATGGATGAAATGACATGATGTTTGGGGTACATTTGAAAATGATCCAGTGACAGTGGCAGGAGTGTAAGTGGGGACATTGGAAAGAAGATTGGTCCTGTGTTGGTAATTGTGAAATCTGGGTGATGCACACATGGAGGTTCATTATATGATTATCTTTACTTATCTGTTTGTATATATTTGAATTTTCCATAAATAAAATTTATAAAAATAGAAATAACACTAATTTGAGAAGAATCTCACCCCATGCAACAGCTAAAACTAGAATCACTTAGGATTTGCACAAACAAAAATACATATTTTACATACCCTCAAGCACACAGTGAGATAGAGCGAGATATATATATATATATATATATATATATATATATATATATATAGTTGAATTCTTAATTACAGAATGAGGAAAAATGTCCAATTACAGAGGAACTCCAGACACTAGAAACCTGTTAGAATGACAGTGAGTAACAAATTCATTTTCTACTGCAAGAAGGATAATATGTTCCTTGGAAAAAAACAATGCTGTTCTTGGATGATACAATAGTAGAAGAGAGCTAATAAGTTGAGCTACATGGCTAAAAGGGGTCATTCCTGCGGGCAGGCTGCACTGTGTGGAGAGCAGCTCTTTTTCTGAGGGAGAATCTCTCCCGCTGCTAGATATGAGCATTCCTGAATGGCGCAGCTCAGGTTTGAAGGACTTGTGTGTGTGCATAATTGATTATTGGTTATTTTATTGTATTAATTTCTATCTGAGAAAGACTTAAAAAGCTGTTTCCAAGTGGGCAAGAATTTCAGAACTAAAAAACAAGAGTTTATAATGTGGAGTTGACAAAGATCACAAATGTCAGGTGTGGCTGACTGTCAAAACTAGTGTTCCTCTCTGTTATGCTTAAACACACTTTAGCATGCACCTTTGAGTCTATTGTTCTTGCTGCTAGAGTTTGGGGGTCAATTAAAAGAATTATTTTTAAAAAGTTAAAGTAGAAAGTCTCCATTTTAGAAGATGACAGAAGAAAAAACAAAGATACCTCCACAAGCCATCTGCTCTTCATATTGGGTAAGGAGGTATTAAGAGTCAGTGACTAACAGCTACAGCAAGGAGGTATGTTCTTAAATTTTCTATGGTAAAGTATGCGCCTTCGTATTCTGTGAAGTAGTAGAAAATAACGTTTTCTTTAACTGCCTTTAAATGCACATACACACACACACACACACATGCACCCCTGGCTAATGAATGGCTATTTTAAAATCACAGCATAAACACCAAATGCTAGGCATAGTCAATTGCTCAGGTGTAGCTTGTAATCCATCTGTACCATATGTTAGAAGCACGTGGTATACATTAAAAGTCTGACTCAATCCTTATGAAACTGTAGTTACTTTCTTCCTGTAACCTTCCAATTTTCACAATGTTGTAATTGGAAAAGGGATTTGTCTTATATAGAACAGGGGTTAACAGTGACCATAAGAAGTCATTCTACAAAATTCCAATATTTGCCTTTGAGAATGTTCCAGTTGTTTGCATAACAGAAAGCGAGCTGGTCTTCTGGATTCTCACCACAACCAGGTTCCAGTGATTTCAAAGAAATCTGTCACTTGAATTGGCTTAATGTGTACAGAGATCATTTAATCCTCTGAAACTTTTCCTAGATTATAAACGTCTTCTCAATGGTCAACAGTGGTCAAAATGTATAACCCAACCCATAATGTTATTCCATGTGAATGCTTACTTAATAACTCCTTTTCTTCCTTTCTTGTACCTTGCAAATCTCAGCCTTCCATTTCTAATGAAACAAATTTTACACTACAAAAATGGGCTTAAAAATCTAAATTTAACAATTTTGTTTAAAGCAGAGTAAAACCAAAAGCATCTCTTTTAATTACTCTGCAACAAAATTAATTGGATTAAATGCTTATAACAAGAAAGTGTTTACTATGCAATAGGATTCTAAACCACATACACAGGGATAAATTCTGAGTTAGACATTTACAACTTTTATGTTCCATTTATGTAATTACCTAAAAAGCTAAATGTAGTATATGGATGCTCAATAGTTTTGGGTTTTTTTTTTTTTTTTTTTTGGTAGAATTCAGTCAGTTACTAAACATAATGGTCAGCTTTAAAAAAAAAGACACATGTCATAGCAGGAGAGTAAAGCCAATGGTAGAGTCTCAAGATAGACAAGCAAGGCCTCCCTTTGATTACAGTATTTTAGTGTGGTCACAAGCACGACCTTCAGAGACTGAGGTGGGCTTCTCTCAGAACACAGTATTTAAAAATGAAGCTTGATCTGAGACAGCTAAGCTGACACATAGCTTACAGATGCTAAACCCTTCAGTTCCTGAATGTTCAGTTATTACAATGGAAGAAAAGCGTGTGCTTCTATGAACTGTAACTGACACTAATTGTATGTGTCTGTATTTCATCTTCACTGGATTTTCTGGGGGGGAAAAGCTGTCAGAATATAAGAATTCATAAGGAGGAAATATTTACTATATTATTTCACGGTAGCCTATTATACTTTCAGAATGTTACAGAGCAGACAAAAACTAGTCTTTGCTCAGAGATCACATAATAACAAAGGGGAACAAATCTTCCAGAAAGTGTCAATATTTCAGATGTTGTTTGTTACATGTAAATTGAAAGAAAAAAGTAATCCAGGTTTCCCTTTCTCAAATCTTAGTACAGTGAAAACTATACTAAAGTGGTCTAGGGAGAAGTTATTGGTGCAAAAAAATAAGTAAAAATTCCCTATGTCTGAATCAGAGGAAAATTAGTTCATTTTTCACTTCTTCCCAGAAAATAATATTAATTTGGGCAACCTCATATGCTGTACTTTTTCAGCCGATATGGATTTTTATTAGAAAATTAAACAACAAATTGCTCTCTCCAAGTATCCAGGGAATATCTCCTTTAAAGGAAGTGTGGGTGAGCTGCACTTATTAAAATCAGAGACACATAGAGCTAGACATGGTCCCAGAATTTGTCTAATCCCATTCGCTGCCCCACTCCACTCCTAGTTTCAAAGGTGAGGAAACACAAACCGAGAGAGTGTCCATGACTAATCCAAGGTCTCATAGCTGGTACAAAGGTAGTATTAAAACTAACTACACAGGCCAGGCACAGTGGCTCACGCCTGTGATCCTAGCATTCTGGGAGGTCAGGAATTTGAGACCAGCCTGAGCAAGAGTGAGATCCCCGTCTCTACTGAAAATAGAAAAATTAGCTGGGTGAGAGGGTGCATGCCTGTAGCTGAAATTAGCCAGGTGTGGTGGTGCATGCCTGTAGTCCCAGCTACTCGGGAGGCTGAGGCAGGAGTATGACTTGATCCCAGGAGTTGAAGGTTGCAGTGAGCTATGATGATGCCACTGCACTCTACCCAGGGTGACAAAGTAAGACTCTGTCTCAAAGAAACGGAAACAAAAACAAATTAAAAAAAACCCTAAACTATACAAATGTCTGTACCCTAAAAGTCTACTCTTTTAACAAGTACAACACAATGTGGCTGATAATTTGATATTAAAATTTTAAAGCTTCTTTTAAACTTAGCTAAAAACTTAGTTAATTATTTCCAAATGCTTAAATAATTTCCCACAGCTTCCCTTCCCCATCTTTGGAACAGCACAAGAATCTTTAGATGTTGGAGGATGTAGACACTACCCAATCTGAGACAGTATCAGTAGACAGCAGCGCAGAGTTATAGAAGTCTTTTCTCTTCCTTATAACTAAAGTTGTGCTGTTTCCACACAAACACAGCTCTGGAAATAAGAGTAAACTTTTAACAAAATTGTCCAAAAGATCTGAAATTGTATTTACTAAGTAGCTGAAACAATCACAATAAAGCTTTGCTGATATTTTTTAATTGTTGTGAGATTTTCCACTAATTATAGTGTATTGACTTTCCATGTTAAGAAACCACGTTGCTTTTAATCAAAATTTACAAAAGAAAGGTAATATGCACATATGTCAAAGTAACATGCCTGGGAGACCTGGGATATATGCAATTTCTCTTTCTAAAGGGCAGTGACCTCATTGAAAGAAGGGTTAAACCAGACTTTAAGACAATGTGTTTATATAAAAATAGTAGAACAGTTCGCATAATTCACATAATAGTAGAACAGTTCACACACGCTCAGCTCTTACCTACTCATCTTTGGGTTTATTAAGAACCTAGAGAATAAAGTCCTTTACATGGCCTACTAAAAAGTAATAATAAAATAAAAGAAGAAGACTCAGGAAACAGATGGGTTTAAGGAAGACCACAAGTGGTGGGGTTATTTAGCCCGAATAAAGGAATAAAACATGATTCTATAGGGGCCTTAACAACTACATGAAAACCTTCATTATTGGAAGGACATACTCTTTCAAAGATCACTATATCCAATGAAGACTAAACTAAATAAAAGGGATTAGATTTGTGAATAGAGTTGTTTAAGTAGACATGGGGAGATTGTAGAATTCTTACTGTGTCAGTCCAGGTCCTCTAAGAAGCAAACACCGTGACAGAATTAGATGTGCAAGAGATTTATTAGGGGAAATATGTGTAAATGGCAAAGAGGAGACCAAACAGGAGTAGGTATGGAGAGCCTTCAAGCCACAATGCAATTCTGGTATCTACAAAAGAACAGAGAAAGGCAGAAAGGTTGGGCAGAAGAAGCACAGTTCTGAGAGTTGCAACCAGGCTGAAGAGAAGTCCCAGAGGAAAAATTGCTGTCATAGGAGTCCCACATGGCGGAATGGCCTGGCCTTCCTACTCCACCATGCTCAGTCGTTGGCTGGGAGCAGTCCCGTGGCTTTGGCACAAACACTTAAGCAGATCTGAAGGTGTGGCCACGTTAGGTCGTCTGCCTCCAATGTCCCTTGCAACAGCTTCTCTTGAAAAAATATCTGAGCAGTGCATCTCCATAGCCACACCCCTCACTTTACAGATTTCTTAGTTTTTAAAATTTATAGCTGATTTCGTTTTCAAAGTACTGGAGATTCAGGAATTGAAAGCAATAACCTTTGGTGATCCCTTCCATTCATTTTGGTTTTGAACTTATATTTGGCAAAATGTTTAAACAAAAGAGATCAATTTTTGAACTGAATTATTCAGGCTCAACCTTCTCATTTTATTTTTTATAAATTAAAAACATTTCGTTCATTCTGTGTTAAGTAAGCATTTCATGAAAGCTAGTGGATTAAATTAAAATAAATTTTAATTCTTATTTGAAGACAAATCATAAGCAGAATGCCTTTTATTCTTCTAGATTGATTTAAAGCAAATTGCTCTATGTATTACAGCAATTTTAAATGTATTTAAAGTTTTTTGAAATTGAGGATTATGTGAAATAGTTTAACAGTTTAAGTTTAAACGAGGCAATTAGCTGGTTACAACTGGAACTACCAGGCCCTATTTAAAATAATGAGGTCTGACAGTTATGGAATCTGAATTATTCATCGATAACTAGCTTTTCCTCATCTACAAACCATGGCTAGCATTAATAACAGAGGTGTAAGTGTGATAACCAAAGAGTCTGACATTAAGAACACACACGTAAAAGTGCTAAATTCTTATTTAATTAAAAATGATCATGATAGCAATATTTTTCCTGAAAGAAAATCATTAGGCAAAATGTGTTTTCTCATACGTTTCATTTCTCCCTTTCTCTAAGGTAGATTTTGCATAAGTAAATAATTAATTTTGATGGCATACAACAAAATAATTTATATTTTAAATATAAGGTAAAATATGAAGAAATGTACACATTTTCAAAATTATTGAAGCTTTAAGGTAATCATTTCAGAATTCTAGTTCCCTAATTTGTAATCCCTAGAAACAAGTAAATTATAGACTTCAACTTTTTAATTGAAAGAGAAAAGCAGACCATAGTAAATTACATGCAAAAAGGCAAATAACTCAATTGATGATCATTTAATTGAAGTGAATACTGTGATTACCATGAGCCAATTTACTTATTGGCAGCACAGTTCAAAACTAACAGAATAAATCAAGTTGTTGCTCCCCATAATTTTGCAGCAAAGAAAGAAAACTTGCAAGAGGTCACAAGGCATAAATCCATATTGTCCTTTACAGTCAGAAATGGTGCAACTAAAGGAGGAACTACCCTTGTACATATGTGGGCATGGGAAAAACTAAGAGGCATGATTATAAACTGTTTCTTTCTATACTGAAAACAGGTTAACAAAAAGGAAAACAAGTAAAAACAAAAACCAGTCCCTTGGTTTGTTACTCTGGTCGTTGTATATTTTTCTCAACACTGGATGAAAATGAGGCATTCAATAACTAATTTCCCCATATCGATACTGAGATAGTCTACTGCCTGCCATAATCAGGCTGACTATATGTCTCACTCCACCCAGGGTAATCTTGCTTATTTCTGTTATTTCAGTGCAATTATTAAAATATATGCGGTGAGCCTGTTCACTCTCCAAAGTATCCCGATTTGGCCATCCTAATAATAATAGTAATAATAGTTCCCATTTATTGAAGGCTTACTGTGAGGCAGGTCCTGAGCTAGACGCAAACCCAAAGCATTAGGCTCGTATGGTTATTATCTCCATTTCATAATCAGGAAAACCGAACTTCTGAGAGGTCAAGTAACTTGCCCAAAGTAACACATTTAGGTCAAGAACCAGGATTCAGACTGTGGTCAGCCTGAACAAAAATCTACGCTCTTAATCATTATACCATATTCCTACTGCTTTGCAACTCATGAAAATTCATGCCATATAATAGCAAACCATAAACTGACAGTCACAAATGCACTTCAGATACGCCCCAGCATCATAAAGTCAGCAGGGTTTCTAAAGCATGAGTGGCAAAATAATTTTACATTGAGAAATTTCCACAAATAAAAATATATATCAAAATGAGATGAAGTCAAAGAGCGCAGCCAGATAACGGAGTCAGAAAAAGCTCACATATTTCAAGTTTTCTCCCTGGTATTCATCAGCAGCACAACCTAGAAAAAGAGTAAGTGACTCTAGTTAAGCCTGGAGTGTCCCAAGAGTCCAAGTAAAGAATGTCCCAAAATGGGCTTTTAGATATGTCTCTGTTACTGGATTTATGGCTCAGTGCATGTGCATTTGTAACACAGTGGTCTCTTTAGTAAGACTTACAAAAGGAGAATTTGAAAGATGGCTTTTTTTATTAGTGCAGATATATATGCCATAACCTGATTTTTTTTCCAGCACAGATGTCAGTTACAGTATACCTATCATGCTCTGCAGATTGTGTCATTGGTCAAGAAAAAGAAAAACCCCAATATAATGATTAATAATCAATGTGTCTGGCCTTTAAGTCCACCCAGAGGAGAAATGAAACACTGATATAGAATCTCTCCCCGAAGAAAGAAAAGCACTGAGGGTGGAAAAAGAGGGCAGGATGAGCTACCCTTGGAGGAATATAAATAGTGGAGCTGTCGAGTGTGGGGTTCTGCTTGGTTTGGTGTAAAATGTTGTAAGTGAATGATACATGAAGTTTACATCATAGTTTCTTTTTGTAATAAAACCATTAATATAAAATAAAATAAGTACAATATAAGAATATCTTTTTAGTGTCTTTTTTTTTTCTTCTTTGACAGCTTGCCCTGCTGCCCCCTTCGTCTCCCAACTGAGCGACACAGCTTGAAGCACGTGAAGGAAGACTTTGCCATTGTATCTCTTGCTAATGATATCTGCACAGGGAATGATTACAGTTTATTCCCATGCTAGCTTCTAGTTAGACTGGCTTGTAGAAAGTTAATCTATGTATCGTTGTTGCCTCTCTCCCTAATTTTTTATTCTCTTCACCCCTCTTTCTCCTTTTATTTTCTTCTGTTGACTGCATTTGTCCTCTGAAAGAAAACCTGGCAGAGGTGTTTAAAACTCCAATATACAATCCCACTGATTATTTTATGCTAATGAATGAACTATCTAGCAATATAATACTTCACGTTTTGTGCCCTCCTGGTGGTAGCATAAGATAAATTCTAGAGTATCTTTAATTAACGAAAGGAAGCAGAAAGAAATCTCTGTGGATTAATAATATTTATGGCCCTAAAATGAACAAAATAACAGATGAAGGTGGGAGGGGGCGACTACATGGTAGAGAGATGTTAGAGAGTTAATTAAAACAAAATTCATGCTTATTTTGGCCTTTTTATCCACATACAATATTGATGCCAGAGCAATGAATGGAAAATTTTTAAATGTTCTCATTCTTCCTCCCAGTCTATGTAGTATAAATATTTCACCCTTCTCCATTCCTCCTTCCTTCTACCCTCCACTACCAACCCTCATTATTTCTGTATGTAACCACTCAGTCTTAATCTTAATGCCGTCTCACAAAACTTCAGACTTTCTTCAAAGTGATGATAACAAAGCTTCTCAGGCAGGGGCCCTCAATATTTGCTTGGTGTGTGGACTGAAATGAATGACACACTTGGAATAAATGAAGCCGTGTGCATACCAACAGCTTGATTGCCTTGTTTCCCAGGATTGAGGGAGGACATCATTGCAAGACTCTTACAGGAAAAAAAAAAATCAAAGCAATCCATAGAAAGAATTTGTCTATAGCTATAGTAAAAATCAATTTGGCTCTAGTCACAGTAAAAATCAAACTGTCATCAACAAGGTGATTGTCAGAAATAACTGTTGCAAAGATTGGTCAGAATGCATAGATGAAAAGAGCCAAGAAAATATGAGGCTAGATAAAAGAAGAAACAGGGAGTTGGTCAAAGACTCACAGACTAGATCAGCCTCGCTATTTGGTCCGTAGTAGACCTCCTGGTTTTAACGTCAGACAGACAGCACCGATTAAGTTCTTGATTTTAACTAAATAGGGACAAAGACAATGGCAGACATAAAGCAGGTCAATACAAGTCTGGGATAAGGCTTGTATCCTTCAGTGGAATTATAAATTAATTTCATTGGCCAGGCACAGTGGCTCAAGCATGTAATCCTAGCACTCTAGGAGGCAGAGGTGGGAGGATGGCTTGAGGTCAGGAATTGAAGAGCAGCCTGAGCAAGAGTGAGACCCCATCTCTACTAAAAATAGAAAAATTAGTTGGGCATCATGGCACTTGCCAATAGTCCCGGCTACTTGGGAGGCTGAGGCAGGAGGACTGTTTGAGCCCAGGAGTTGGAGGTTGCAGTGAGTTATGATGATGCCACTGTACTCTACCCAGGGCAACAGAGCAAGACTCTGTCTCCAAAGAAATAAATAAATAAAAATAATTAACTTCTATATCCTCCTCAGTATTTTTATATTTTCAAAATTTTATATAATCAAATACATTACTTTTATAGTTATTACTGCTGCTAGAAGAGTAAAAATAGTAATAGAATATATCAATATATAATATTATTAACAAGTTCAAGAATTTTCTAAGCCTGGTGCCTAAAGAGAAACCTGGAACCCTTTATTGGGAAATTATTAATAAAATAACACCTTCTTTGAAAAGAGTTTTGAAATCTTTGCAATCGGTTACAGCAGTCCCTGGAGATAGGTTGAATTTCTGCAATAATTGATACCCATTTAGTGAATAACCAAGAACACCTAGATCCTTTTCTAGGCTCAATATTAGAGGGAACAACATCTTTAAATAGCCATGATTCTACCTGGAATAAAGCCCACATTTTTCACACTAAGCCCTATTCCTTCTCTACAACGTGGAGTCTCAGTGAGCCTCTAGCAGTATGAAGTTGCTAGAGCGACTTGCTCCTAGGATCCCCCAACGACAAGAGTAATGTTCAGGCTTAAACAAAATTGGTTCTCACTTCTACAATAAGCATGATGTTCTGCCCCTTTCCAGGGCCAGATGACCTTCTGCAATCCATTGGCTCTCTGGAAAACCTATGCCTTCCAAGTAAGGTTGTGCAAGTTGTGTACAAAGGTAATCAGCCAAGGGGGAATATGTGGGGCTAAAGTCCAACTCACAGACCCCCCTCACCAAACTTTGTGCCCTGACTTGAGGCTACAACAACCTGGAGGAAAGAATTCCTTTCATAATTCAACCACCCAAAAGAGTGCCTTTTTGTGAT
>RJWJ010035752.1:0-16178 GCA_004363605.1 Indri indri
TTTTGGCAATTATGAATAAAGCCTCTATAAACACCCATGTACAGGTGTTTGTGGGACGAAAGTTTTCAGCTTCTTTGGGTAAATATCAAGGAGTGTGATTGCTGGTTTGCACAAAAAGAGTACCTTTTATTTTGTAAGAAACTGCCAAATTGTCTTCCAAAGTGATTGTTTGCATTCCTACCAGGAATAAATAAGTGTCCCTGTTGCTCCACATCCTCATCAGCATTTGGTGTTGTCAGTGTTTTGGATTTTGGCCATTTTAATAGGTGCTAGTGATATCTCATTGTTCCTTTAATTAGCAGCTCCTTAATGACATATGATATTGGGCATCTTTCCATATGCTTATTTGCCACCTTCTCTGGTGAGCTGTTATCTGTTCATACCTTTTGCCCATTTTTGTTCAGTGTGTTTGTTTTCTTACTGAGTTTTAAGACACTTTTAATAGTTTGGATAATAGTTCTTTATCAGATATTTCATTTGAAAAATTTCTCCCAGTTGTGACTTGTTTTCTCATTTTCTTGACAGTGTCTTTCAAAGAACAGAAGGTTTTAAACATGATAAAGTCCAGATTTTCAATTATTTTTTGATACATAATGCCTTAGGTGTTGTATCTAAAAAGTAATAGACATAACCAAGGTCATCTAGATTTTCCCCTATGTTATCTTCTAGAATTTTTATAGTTTCATATTTTACATGTAGGTATATGGTCCTTTTTGAGTTTATTTTTGTGAAGAATGTTGTTCCAGAACCACGTGTTCTATAAAAAAATCATTTCTTCATTGTAATGACTTTGCTTCTTTGTCAAAGTCAGTTGACTATGTAGGTCGATTTCTGTGCTCTCTATTCAGTCCATTGAACTATATGTCTATTTTATTGCCAATATCACATTGTCTTGATTACCGTAGCTCTACAGTAAGTCTGAAGTTAGGTACTGTCTTTGTTATTCTCCTTTGTTATTCAATATTGTGTTGGTTCTGGATCTTTTTGCCTCTTCATATAAACCGAGTTCAATTAACTTTGTTTAAGTGGAATCAAACATTTGTCTGCACTTATCTCATCTATTCTAAATAGTCTCTGCAATAGCAACGGGCTTTCTTTCACAGAAAAAATACTACTAAGTCATCATCAGTGGGGCATGGGAGTTACAATGTCATGACCACATCGTCCATAACAGTAAAAGGGGTGTCCTGTTCTCTCTCACTTAATATCCTTGTCTCTTATTTTTGAGCTAGCTGGCTCAGCTAGGCTTAGAGTTCAATCTATTTCTGTGCAAAGTAAAGGAATTGACATGAATATGGTGGTAGCCTTTTATGCTTGTAGAAGTGATTACACTTCTGCTTTAATTATGTTTGCTTGAAGATAGCTATGGTAAGGAAACTGGAATAAAGAGATCCCTGCATTTCCATTTAAAAAATCTGGTCCTGTCCTGCCATTTTCTGGGTAGTCAGCTGTTTGATATTGGAAAGCCTTTACCTATTCGCACTCTGCTCAACCAAAAACAAAGTTTGTCTCTATATTCTTATGGCCTAGGACAAGACTTTCTTCCACAAAATATGGCCTCTTCCTTCCTAGCATTGAAATATGTAATGCATGTGAAACTGCATCCCTTGCGTATAAGGAAGTTTTATACAAGCAGTAATTTTTTTTTTATTCTTAGCATAGTAGTATTACTTAATCCTCTTTGTTTTTAAATAGCACTGTTTCTCTGATGAAATAATCTAGCTTCTCAATCAATAAAAAAGTCTGTTCCTAAATGTCCCAAACTCTACCAAGTATATTTAGGGGTGGCAAAAACCAGCATCTTAAAACAGAGTGGTAGCTTTCTGCATCTACTATCATTTCGAACATTAAGTTCCTGAAGAAAGCAAAATACATATAATAAGTTTTAATAATGTTTTGAAATAGTCTACTCTGCTCTGAGGAATTTAATTCTGAAATTCCTAAGGAGATTTTTTTAAAGTCGTGTTTGTATATCTTTCCTTATGAGCATTTGCACAGTATTTTTTTATATGTAAGTATATGTTAATATTAATAATTGCATGCATAAAAATGATAGATTTGGCACCTTTCCTTTATTGTAGTTTATTATTCATACCATTGATGATTTTAAGACACAATATACTAGGTGTTTTATTTTATTTAGTTGCATGAACACTGAGAAAGGGATGAAAAATAATAAAGAATGAGTAAAGTTAACTGCTCTATGTGTAAGGGTTGGCGATGAAAGATTTTTCATAAGTTAATATAAAATTATGTGTTTTATAATTTTTACTCATGAAAAGACAAGCAATGGATTTAGAAATGTTTATATAAAAATATCAATGTCATTTCTCTACCTTAGTAATCTAGTACTATATGGTCAATGCTTTAATACATTTCATTTCATTATTTAGAAAATTTTCTCAACCAAAGGGAAGGTCAAAATAGCTTTTAAAAATAGATAATGAGAAATGATGATTTGGAAATAATCTTCGAATATTCATATAATCACTCATCAGAAATAAAGTATGACAGTTGTTGTGTTGTTAATTTCAGGCCTTCCGCTAAGCACTTTCTAGCCGAAAATGGTTTTTAAAAATCAGATCTGGAAGTACGAAAGAATATTTCTGCCTGGGGAAATATGATAAGAAAAATTGTTCTGTAGGATAGTTTTTTTTGACCAGGGACCAAAAATTTAGGGGATATGAGTGTACCAGAGAAAGCTATAAATGGGCATGAGGCTGGGGAAAAAAAGAAAAAAAAAAAAAAACACGGGTCAGAAGTTTAAATTTGATCTTATATGAAACAGAAAGACTGCAAATTTGGATGCACACATCTACGTGCATACACACGAATTTGTTGTGTTGCTACAATCCAAATATATAGTGACATAGCCAGAATTAAAGCACTATTCATGAGAATTGAAAGAAGAAAGTATGTTTTACGAACATTTTAAAATAAGGGAAAAATATTTGAATAGATACTTAAATGGATATGGATGATCAAGAAAAAAACGTTACTCTGGAGATCCTAATTTGTCAAACTAGAATCTGTTATTATTGAAAAAGTATTAAAATCAAGTATATTGATGACACAAGTTTGTTTTGAGAATTTTTAAACTTCCCAAATGTTAGGATTTTATGTAGATTAGATCAAAGCCAGCAGTAATTACTAATGTCACAAAAGCTTAAATGCTTCTCCGAATTTGCCCTCACAATGAGATTATGAGATTATAAGAACATTTTGGTGGAGATATGTAAAGAATTATATAAGGAACATTTTAAAAATGCGTATGTTCCAAATCATACCCAGTTTCTGTTATACCCTAAGGGGTCAGAGTGGGAGGCAAAGAGAGGAGATATTTGTCTATATTTTTCCTTCTCACCCTCAGTTGGGAATCACTGTTACAACCATAGTAAACAAAACATAAAGAGTGTATATTCATCATGCCAGCTATAGATTTGAATGTGTGTTTTAATAATCTAGTCAATTTCTGAATTAAAAACATATGGTAAAGATAAAAAAAAAATCTATGAATTTACAGATTAGTTGGTACTATGAATACATTCCTCTAAACATCGTGGGCACTTAGGAAATGTTTATTTAAAATACAAAATTGAAAACTTGTTTTTCAAATGTTCCCTTGTCACATTCATACTAATTTTGGTGGTACAGCATGCATATTAACAATTGCAAAGAAGAAATTAATTATGAAAGAAAACTGACGGATTGAAACAACCATAAGCTTGAAGTCAGATAGCTCTGGATTCCAGTGCTGGCTCTTTTACTAGAATTATGTGACCTTGAAAAAATATGTACTAGAAGTCATTTTCTACATTTAAAATGTTGAGGCAGCACCACATAACCCATTGGGTTGTTAGAAGGGATTAGCTTAGATAACACAGATGAAAACACCTGGAAAAATCTGGACCTGATAAGCACTCTTGAATACCTACTTCCTTTATCCTTTAAATTAAAACAAAACATTACAAAAAAATGGATCTGAATTAACTTGTCACTAATTTAGCCCTTAATACTCAATATTTACTATTAACATAATCAGAATGAATCATTTGCATGGTTATGTTTAAAATAAACATGGAGACACTAAGCAAAAGCAAAACAAACAAAACCAACAGAATCCCCCCCCCCAAAAAATGACCTCAGTAGCTTTAATAAGCTCAAAAGACAGTTTCATAATTCTATAATAAGAC
This sequence comes from Indri indri, assembly GCA_004363605.1. Lineage (NCBI taxonomy): Eukaryota > Metazoa > Chordata > Mammalia > Primates > Indriidae > Indri > Indri indri. The sequence goes on from RJWJ010035752.1 coordinate 4,194, forward strand.
CAAAAATATCACTGGGAATGTATTATGTAATCTGTACAAAGTGCCAATCATAATCATGCCCTTTTTCTTCTTCAACTTTTTATTTTGAAACAATGTTGAATTTACTGAAAAGTTGTAAAAATAATAGGGAGAAATTCCATATACCAGATTCACCAATTTTTATTTTACCACGTATGCCATTTTTATATATACACACATATCACACCCACACATACACATATATCTATATGCGAACATTTTATATATGTGTTTTTGTTTAATTTTTGTTCCCAACCATTTGAAAGTAGATTATAAACATCATGGAACTTTATCCATTAACACTGTAGTATGTATTTCTGTAAAAGAAAGATATTCTCTTGCCTATCAAAATCAAGTAATTTAATAGTGATATGTTGGTCTTATCAGTAACCCAAATTCCAATTTTCTCAATAATTTCCTTACATTAATTGAATAAAGTAAGTGCCCCATGAGCTCATATAATAATTAGATGAATATATAACTAACTTAATAAATAAATAAGGGGAAAAGGAATATGGAAAAATTATGGAGATGGAAAATCAAGATTTTACAACTAACATGGTAATAATTGGTTTGGGCAAGAATCAAGAGGGATATTTGATAATTACATGGAAAGGAGCCAAGAGAAACTTATAGACAAATCCTCAACTAAATGATCAAAATTGACATCACCAGACAGACTGTGCTTCTAGATACAGTACCCTAAAAAGGACACAGCAAAATTTGTGTGGTATTTCTACTATAGAAACATAACTTGAATTTAATCATGAAAAATATTAAATGATTTGTATTTTTAAAAGAAATGTGTGGTAACATTAATTCAACTCTTATCATTCTATTTCCCAATCCTACCATCAGAGATATTTCCCAGAGTACAATCTGACTTTTCTCTTGCCCCAGACAGTCAAGCAGTTAGCATCACAGTGGATGCAGATTATGACTGGATTCTGGAAGAATTGCTCAATGAGGCAGGGTAGTATTTGCTTATAATTCTCAAGCTCTGTCGTTTATTAAAGGTTTTCTCTAATAATCTTGGAGAACCTAAACTACAAAACTGGAGTGTAGTTGTCACTAAAAATAGGCACACATTCATAACCATTTTCTCATTAATAATTTCTTCAGACCCAAAAATTTCAGTCAAAATTTGCTCAAGGTGTAAGTTGAATGGATGGAGAATTTCACCCACCTGTCAAATGTGTTAGTAAAACCACACGCCATCATGTGAATTAAAGCAAAACAAAACACGAGGTGTGGTCAACTACATTCTCCCCTTCCATTCAAGAAAGTCATAGTCTTATCCATTTGAAAGGAGAGTATCAATAAAATTATTTTAAAAGTCTAAACAGATCTTTCCAAATCACTACTCTTATGTATTTATTGGACACCTCTCTACCTATCAGAGGATTGTAAACTGTACTGACATCAATATTTAAACCAATTATAGGGATTATTGTTGAGAGTGGCAAGTCGGTTCTCAACAAAATGCTCTGAGTTAATATCCAAGCCAGTTCATATTTTCTGAGATGGTCAAACTACAATCTACCTACAAATAGCTTATTCTCATCTCCCATTAAGAGGAATGTTAGCCTTGAGTCCCCCTGCCTCACTGTACCTGTCACTCATCTCTTAGTAGAAATAATGTTAGACCCTAGGACTTGCTTCCTTTCTGTACCTGTCACACTTACCTGTCATCGCTCTGTAGAGCTTAAGAGTAGAAGATGGTGCAGCTAGACTCTGTTTTATATTTGCAATGAAAACTACATTGCGGGTCTGGTAACTGCTCAGTTGTAGGACACCTCCCTCTTATATAATTTTGGAGATCTGAATATTGAGAAGGACCTGATTACTAAGATTTGGCATTATGTGATTATTTTTTCTTCTGCTTTAGCTCCCTTAGGTACTAATATGACATGTTTGTTCTCTATCTGTCCTCTTCTTATCATGTAAGACTAAAATGACACCTCTTATGCTAAACTGATAACAGCAATCTATCTGTGCACCTTTCTTGAAGCTTACATATAGACCTCCTGGCTGCAATTTCATTTTCGATGGATAAAAATGATTCACCTGCCTTAATTAATAAGTGACCTTTTAATACAGGCCACTCTTCTCCTTACCCTCACAGTATTTACCCACTGTATATAATTGAAAACAGGAGCATCTTTTAAAAACCAAAATGGCAATGGATACGTATTAGATGCAGAGCCGCATTGTTTGCAGGTTAGTAACTGTGGGAAGACTGTATCCTTATCTGTTTAATTAATGATGTAGGCTTTTATATTTGGTTTTCATAAGAAATCAGCTGTTGCCTGGTAACAGATTTGCCTGTGGGCTCTCAGAAGAAGCTGAGCTTTCGAAGCAAAGCACCCTGTTGTCTTATAAATAGGGTAGTAGAGCTTGCTCAGACATGCCGGAGGCATTCAGCAGTTCTTTTCCTGTACAAGTTTCTGATTCTGGCTGGGAAGTTTTCTTCCAGAGACACGTTCAAATGGACGAAGAGGAAGAAGAAGAATGGCTTCAGTTTCCATTTTAGTCTAATAGCATGAAGGAATACAAGATACCAGAGATATTTGCCCTCAAAAATAAACTACTTTAGAGATGTATTAATTAGTTGAAAATAAAAATCAGTTATGATTCCTGGACAATTTAGCTTCAGGACAAACTAAAGCACAGTAGGACAGTGGCAAACGGTGTAACCAAAATAGAGACAATGAAAAAATACTACTTACGGAAATAATTCTATAAGTTGTGTATGTCTGAGCATGAGGAAAGGTTTTGTTCAGTCAGGGCAACTATTCCCCATGCTACCTTTTGGTTCTTGTATACAGTTCTCTTCTTTTTGTAATATAACTGTTTGTTGGTTTGTTTGTTTTCTATAATAACATAAGCTCCGAGAGAGTAGGGCGTTTTTCTCTTTATACCTCACCTATTCTTATAACACTTAGAACAGAAGATGACACAGGTATGTGTTCGATAAATGCTTGCTGAATAAAAGTTAGAAGTACTCGAAGTAGTCCATGAGCTCTATAAGGATAGGAACAATGTAGAAGTCTGGGTTTTTTCTTGATTTTTGTTTTGTTTTGTTTTTTTGATTTCCGTTGTCCAGCACACAGTTGTTTTTCAATAAAGTTTTATTAAGAGAATGGTAGAAAGAGTGAGTAGATTGATAGATGGGTGGAAGGATGGATGGATGAGATGAATGAATGAAAGAATAAGTGAGTAAGTGAATAAAAAAAGGAAGGAAGAGATAATGAAACCTCTTTCCTGATGAAAGACTGGGTTAAAAAATACTAACATATAAGAACACCATCTTGTGGTGACTAAATAACTGTAGATAAAACAGTTCAAAGCCAACTGAGAATGTACTTGAGAAAGCAATTTTGATACAATCGCTAAATGACTGTGGATATATGATAGGATCAAAATTGTTTCCATATGCATTTCATGAATTTATTATGATTCATGTAATCGTTTACTAAAATCTATCTCAAATAATTTTTTACCACTTTAAATTTAGCTACTGTTGATTTAATGCCTACTATAAACCAGGCATTTTTTGGATTTTTTTCCAAATTATTTGTAATCTTTAATGTATATCAAGTTAGGTATTATCTTCTCCCCTTCACACTGAGAAGATTAAGATAAAAAGAGATTAAGAGACTTGCAAAGGCATCATATAAACTAAGTAAAATATACCTATGCTATGCAAAATAAATTGATGAGAAGCACTCTATATATATTCAAATGATATCAAAAGTGCAAAATAAATGTTTAAGGTCTGAAGTCAATTTAATATTATATTTATTATAGAATTTATCTGCATGGAAAATAAAATGTTTACTGTGAAATGCCAAATCTCCCCTTCCCTTAATCTCCTGAAATATTTAATCAAGGAAGGAGAAAACATCTTATTGGAATTATATGCTAGGTTAACATGTTCAGTTTTTTGTTGCTGTTGTTACCGTTCTGTTTTTATATTTTGCTATAATTAGTAAAATTTGAGAAAATATATTCCACTGGTATTCTACTTGATATAAAGAAAGGAAAGTTTGGTTAATTTTTGGCAAAAATAGAGTACTTATTAGGAAGTATTAAAATATCAACTTTGGCGTTTTCATTTTTTTGGAGTGGTATATCCAACAATATTTCCAAACTACTTTCAATTCCTTCAATTACTTCTTACAATTTCACAAGTAGTTATTTTTTTAAAAATGGGGTGGGAGCTTTATAAAAACAAATGTAAATCAGACTTTAATGTTTCCCATGTTAGCAATACAATAATAATTTGTATTAATATCACTTGAGTCTCAAAGTAAATAATACATTGTTTTTCTTAAAGCAAGAATTATTTCCTAAAGCACAATTTGTGTTTTCTAAGATATACAATTGGCTCTTTGTTAAAACAGTAGACTCAAAAGAAGTGAAAAATGAAACTCATTAAATAGAAAATATTTTCTCTGTCCTTGAAAATAAACAATTGCCTCATATACACTAGTGTTGTAACTTGTATGAAGTAGCAAATAAAATACAAAAATGAATTGCCCATCTTTCTATACATTTATAATAGTTCTCTCCTAAAATAGTAATATTGTTGCATCTGTCATATTGGAAACATATCAACTTACTAGCAACGCTAGGAAGGGATAGTAAAAAATGATGGCAATGCAATGGTTTTGGAAATATAATGTCACAGTTTGAGCCAAGTGGAACGGAGCAACCCAACATATTTAATGTAGTATAACGAAAACTATTTTATATAAATTTATGTCTTAAAATTCAGACTCAATTTTGAAGCAAGGCTCACAATGCCTAAAACTCAGTACCTTCTAAAATGTCACTTTCTCATTTTTACTATTGTCCTTCTGATAAGAGGAGTCTTTCCTATTACTTGGATTCCTAGATCTGGTCACTCAAATATATATCACCATTAATAAGTAATTAATAAATTCTCTCCTGAATAAGGCTAAATGTCTTCAGCTGCTTTCATTAAGCCCTCAGTGATGCATCTTTGTAATGATACAGTAGGAGTAGTAATTATGGTGGTTAAGTATGCAGACTCTAGAATCAGACTGCCTTGGTTCTAGCACTTGGTAATTCTGTGACGTTACCGTTATCACTTTGCCTTTTACTATATCAATGAAATTGAGATAATTAAAGTACCTATTTTATAGGATTGCTATAAAAATTAAGACTGATGATATTATGTATTGGTATTAGCTAATTCTGATAAAAACAATTTGAGTTCCACAAGGCTTAGAACTGTGTACATTTTTGTGCATCCCTGACTTCTAATGTCTAGACGATGTCCAGAAAACAACATGTGCTTTAAAAATACTTGCTGAATAAGTGGATGAATGTATGAATAATAGAAAGGAAGACTAGATGGATGGATGGGTGGATGGATAAAAGAAAAACTATAATTATCATTGACCAGCTATTATAGTCTAATAATGAAAAATTGAATGTTCAACCAATATTTTTCTTCCCAATAAATTGTTTTATTGTTGGCGTTTAGTGGATGAAATACTCTATTTGGTCTTTGAGCAGTATTGTTTCACTGTTGCAAGGTAGAGACACTTTTCTCCAAAACTAATTTTCAATGATCCTTTACGTTATTAAGCATTTGAAATAATATGTGAAAATGGTGGGAGTATTTTGTTAAGTTTGGAAACATCTCTCCTCACAGTTCATGTTGTGATGTTTGAAAGGTACACATTTATATCTTCTAGGTGACCCATCATTTAAAGGCAATTATATTTTTCAGTACCTTGGTAGGTAGAAATGCTGGTTGTGATTTGGTGACTGACAACAAGGCCTAAAAGCTTTAAAGCTTTCACATTTTCATTTGAAAAGAGAGAAGTTGAATTTAGAATAATCAAATTAACATTTATTAAGAAACTATAGGCTTTGTGTTCTGTACAGTTTTTTTTTTCCTAAATGTTCTCTAATGTAAGTCTAAAACAATTTTATTTTATAGTTGAGCAATGTGAAGTTCAGAGAGGTTAGGAAATTCTCTTTAAATTAGGCAGATATAAAGTGGCAAAGGAAGAATCCAAACTCACCATGTCACATTCTGACACCCATTGTTATCCTGCTTTATCATTCTCCCTTTAACTGTCTATTTCATTACATAAAAAGATATATTTGCTAAATTAGTATTTCTTGGAGTTCTTGTAAGTTAAAACTTTTTTTCAAAAAGAGATCTATGTCAATGAATTTTGGAAAACACTGCATTTTGGAGTTTTACAATTAGTTTTATTAATCTTTGTATGTTTCATACCAAGTACTGGGATTCACACATGGACAAATACATAATAAACATTATGTCAAGTGAAGAGATAAAATGGTTACCCCAAATTCATGTTGTTGTGGTGAGCAGGAATAGTGGTAGTAGGAACAATTACATTAGCATATATTTGGTATATCCTACAGGAAATAATCTTATTTAATTTAATCTAACTACAATTTTACGAAGGTCCAGGAGCTTGTAATTAGTTTGGCATATAGACACCAACTGATAAATAATTTGGCACGGAAATAACCTAAGCTAGTTCTCTTAGATTCTAGACACTGTGTAGGTGCATGTATGAGTTCAATCACAAAACATACTCATTTTTTATTGCAACTGAGCTAGAAGAATAAGTAAGCCCACTTGTCTCAGAAAAAGCAATATTCAGATGGAAGGAATAACTGCACATGAAATCAGCATTTCGCAGAGACTTAGACAACTTAGATTAAGGACAGAAAAATTCCAATACCTAGTACTAATTTTGTGAACTTTAAATGAAACCTATATTTTTATACTGGACCATACATATTTCTTCCAAAGCATATTTCATCCTAAGACATTTTCTCCAAAGCAATAATAAAATGTAGGGAGACAGGCAGAGTTGTGCATGTTACAGAACTAGCAATTGTAACTTTAAAGGCTTATTCGAATTAAAAAGAACATTTCAGAAGGAATAGTTTATTCAATCCATAGTTGCCTCTTTTTTAGCTATCTACTGATACATATTTTAGAGGATTAGAATTCTCTTTAATTATCAGATCCTTATTTCCAGACGATAGTTATTTTGCACATACCAGTTCACTGGTATGACATGGAGGGCTAACAGGCTGCCAAGATCCATAATCCTCTATAGTGTAAAGTTGTACCTGGGAACGTTTGCTGTCCCTCTTGTATCTAGTTGGTGCTATGTGAACAATTATGGCCAATGAAATATGAGCAGATGTGATAAGTTTCAATTACAGGCTGAGATTATTAAGTATACATGCTTTTCTCCCATTTTCAACAAATTTAGAAACCTTATTTAACAGATGGCAGCTTTACAAGCTGGATGGAGTTTGAATTTGTGAGAGACACCGCATGATAAGGAGTCACCCTATAGAGTACTTCATAGGAACATTAGCATTGGAATTTGCATAAAACAAAAAGAAAATTTATTGTGTTAAGCATTATCATTTTCAGCTTGCTTTTTAAAGAAGGTAGCCTACCTGACTACTGAAGATGTGTGGACAATTCAGACTTTAGAGTCAATTTTCATTACACTGAAAAATGGATCCATTATTAACAAGAACGCTGTTCCTGAGGAACATCATAGGAATAAAAGACGTGTTCTTTGATATTAATTTCTCCAACATCTTTCCTCTTTTGTACATTAGTGTTCATTTCATAAAACTTTTGAACACACATTATGTCTCAGTCACTAAGTGTGTATATTCAGACTCTATCTTCTAGGAGCTCAGAGACATCTTAAAGAGATAGTTGTTTTAAAATTATTATAAAATATTATGACAGCTACTAGAAGTACACACAAAGCGCAAAGAAGAACAGAAGAGTTGGTATTTTAACCTTCTTTGGAGTATCGGGGAAGTTTTCATCCGATAGTTAGTTTTCAAGCTAAAATATATGAACACAAGTTGGACAGATGGCCAAGAGGAGTGGTAGGTATTTCAGACAGATGGAACCATATGAAAAATGGCTCAGAATTAGAAAAGGCATGGCATGAAAAGAAGTTCAACAAAGATGAAGTCTTGGGTTCTGGTGGGTAGTAGCAGGGGTGGAGGGATTGAAAGGTAGAGAGTAAAGTTATAAATATCAGACTAACGGGCTAGATCAGAGTCAATGTTATGAAATGGCATATGTCTTACTAAATAATTTCTTTCCATAGGTCCTTAAATAAGTTTATTTTATACCTCGTGAAATGTTCTCCTATAACTATTTGGTACAATTATCTGTCTCCCAATATGAGCTCCTTCATGCTAGAGGCTCTAAAATAATCACCTTTATAGTCATAATGATATACAGAATGGTCAGTACATTAAAAATGCTTAATGCATATTTGTTTACAAAATGGGTTTTAAGAGTTACAGAGCTGGATTTTTAAGTGATCCAAGATGATCATAGGAGTTGGGGGAGAGAGAAAAGTTTTGAAATACATGCCAAAGTCCTCATCAAAATACAGTAGAGACATTAGAGGCTTGTGTACATGAGCTAAGATGATAGAAAGTAAAAGGGGAGAGAGTCTTATGAAATACATTTACAGAGGACTAGTTATTTAAGAAAAAAATAAGTACTTACCTCAATATTTCAGTGGAGTACTAGAAGATAACTGCCTTTTTGGTTGGACTAGGAAATGTTGGGAGAAGAGACGGCAGATTGAAAGGAAGAGGAGGGTGGCCAACTTCTCTTGGAGAAAGTTAAAAGTGAAGAGAGGTCATATGGACTTGTTTAAGTTCATAGGCTAGATGAGATGTTCTAGAAAAATGATATATAAGAGAAACTTGTAAATAGAACAGGGATTTCAGAGGGAAGAGAGGAAAATGTTAGAAGTTAAAAGAAAGTACAGGGAGAGATAAAAAAGTCTGATCCAATGGCAATAAATCTATCAACATTTCTTGACTTTCAAGGAATGAACCATTTTGAGATCAACTGCATAATATATTACATCAAATGTCACCCTGATTAATGTGAAAACTTCCAGAACTTAATTGAAGAAGAGCTGGGATCATGCCATCCTCCATTATGTGCATTTTTTTCAGTGGAGGTAGAAGACAAATGCTTTACTTTATCCCTATGGTTATGCTAGCATACTATCACACTGCAACGTGACTACCGTGTCTTCGCCATTAAACTTGAAGCCCTTTGAAGGCAAAGCATGTGCTTTGTTCACTGTTACCTGCTTTTCAGATCGGTGATGAAAGTTGATCCTCTAGAATTACTGGTATTAAGAAAAGTTATGGTTAAAAAATAATCTGCATCTTTCAAGTCACCATGTCACTATATAATGAGAAAAAACAGAAATATTTCAGTTAATTTTATTTAAACATAAAAAGGACTTGAAATAGTTTCTTTTAAAGACTCCTTGCTCATCCATCTATAAATGTATTATTGCCATTTTCTTCACAGTGCATGAAAATTTAGCCATGTTGATAAAATAATAACCATGAAATGGAAAACCTGCTGCATTTTTTATAAAGTACAGTTGAATGATAACCCAACCAGATAATTCAGTTGACCAGTTTTTTTGACACCAGAAATGATGGATTCATTTAGTCCCAGATGTTAGAAAGATGCTTGTGAAGTATATATTTCTTTTGAAACACTAAGACATGAAATTCTTATCATCAGCTGCTATAAAGGATGAATTATTGTTAAGTCCTTAAATTCAAAATCCTAAATAACATGATTAATAAGTGAATTACATATGAATCTGGCCAAGACTTTTCATAGTTGACAACTATGCCTCATTTAATCACTGTTCCCTTGGTTTCACTGCACTGCACGCCAAAAAAAAAAAAAAAAAAAAAAGTGAGAAGTATCCAGTTTCTACTAAATGTATTATTAATTTACAAAACATGGTTAAAATTTGTATATAATAATTTGAGACAAAGGCAAAAACTCAGTTAAATAAATTAGAAATAATTGATGATAGATTATAATGAAGTATGACAACTGACAATATTACAGAATTGATGCTGTTTTATTATAAGGGGAAGTAGCCATACAATCTCTCTTTCTCCCTAATAAAAGCTACAATGAGATCATTTTGAATTAGGTTGTGATGTGGTACACTTATCATCCACAAGATTATAATCTGTCTAAAGATGCCATAATAGATATCACCATGTAATTATTAAACCAATAAACTAATTTCCCTCTTGAATATAGGGATTATGTTAATTCTGATGATATATTGCCAACAAGTATACATGTTTCTGACTTAAATGGTAATTAAAAGACAAATGACTAAACTATTTTATCATTCCACTATTTTTACATTAACTTCTGTAGTCAAGTAATTATGTAGAAAAAATGCTTGTTTCTAAGAAAGGGACAATTACAATTTAACTTCCTTATTAAATGTTTATTTATCAGATTGTAAATTTGATAAATTATTACTATTGGTCGAATATAAATAATCATTTTTTGCAAGTCAGTTTTATCTATTGAACCTTATTAAATACTTAAGTATTTACTATATGTGTTATGAATATATATGAGAATAAGAATTTTATCTGCCAACATACAAAAATATGGTGGGGTTCACTACATTTGATTGATTTTTAGGAATCAAGTTTTTAAAGATAATTTTTATGTAGAGAAATAAAAATATAAAGCAAATGATAGTTTTTAAACATTTTTGAGATTTAGCCTACATTCATGTAATGTTAACTAGATAAAAATTTTGAAATATCCAGCACTTTCAAATGTTTCCTGGTATCCCCTGTTGTCCTACTTATTACTTATCCACCTGAAAAGGTAGCTACTATTCTGATTTGTTTTACAATAGATTAGTTTTGCTTACTCTTCAACTTCATACAAACAGAATTGCACTATGTACTCTTTTATCTGGCTTCTTTTGTTCAATGTTGTGTCTGAAATTCCTCCCATTGTTGCATATGGTGGTAATTTATTCATTTCATTGTTCTGTAGTGTTCTATTTTATTAATATGCCACATTTTATTTGTCAATTTTTCTGGGATTGGGCATTTTCTATTTGCAGTATGTCTTTAGCCATTATGAAAAAAGTACCCATGAATATTCTTGTACTTGTTTTTGATGAACATACACACTTACTTCTCTTGGAAATATACATGCAAGTGCAATTTCTGAGTCATAGGATAGACTTATGATTAATATTATTAGATGCTTCGAAGTGATTTTCCAGAGTAGTATTGACAATTTACACTCCCACCACCAATATGTAAAGGTTCCATTTACACCAGATCTGTCATTTCTTGGTATTGTTAGTCTTTTTAATTTTAGGCATTCCGTTAAGTGTGTAGTGGTATCTCATTGATGATTATTTTTATACAGGAAAAGTTAGCAACTGAGTTAAACCACAGGAAAAAAATGACACTTTCTGTTTTGATGATATAATAATTGTTCTAAAAATATCTCAATGAGAACAAGCTGCAAAATCATAAACTACACATGTTATTTATATTTTGGATATAAAAACAAAGTGTTTTCTATTGAGATTTTAAAAGAATAATAAATAGTACCCCCTTTCTACCCCCCAACACATAAGTGTACATATAAGAATAACATCTATTGGATGTCGGGCAGAGGGGGAGGGGGAGGCGGGGACGGATATATGCATACACAAAGAGTGCAATGCACACCATCCGAGAGATGGACACGCTTGAAACTGGGACTTGGGGGGAAGGGGGGACATTGGCGACATACGCAACCTAAACATCTGTACCCCTATAATAACAAACAATAAAAAAAACCACTTGAGAAATAAAACCTAAGAAACTGACAAATAGAAAAGAAATTATCATTTTTTGTTATGTTACTAAAGTTGTTGGGATACTATGGCTCTAGATCTGCTACCATTTAACCCACCTTAACTAGACAGTTATACCCATTGAGTAGAAGATGACAGGTCTCTCTCAGAGACAGAATCCTCCCGCCTACATTGCCTTCATGAAAAAAATGCAAATTAAATACATTCTCAC